>JANUWF010001605.1:3140000-3298613 GCA_026120185.1 Voacanga thouarsii
GTGTTCTAAGGTGTTGTAGTGGTAGACCATATCTACTAAATTTGGGGTTCTAAAAACTGGTTCTTTTAGGGCTCTTTGTTTGTGGAAAAAGGTGTTACTTTGTTACTTTCTTGATCTCTTTATATCCTTTTCTTGTTGTCTTGCTAGTTTTGGATTTCTCCTCCTTTGCTATAGTTCAAACAAAAGCCACTTTTTAAGATCTTGAAAGACTTTCTCTCACAAGCTCATATCAAACCATGAATTCATTCTCAAGGAATACTACGCGGTTCGAAATAAAGACTTTGTTTTCAAAAGGGAGATAGAAGTAATACCCATGTGATTCTTTTGGATATCCAACAAACAAACACTTGTCAGACATATTCTCTAATTTGTCTGACTTAGTCCTCTTCACATAAGTAGGATATCCCAAAATTCTCAAGTGAGTTTGCTTTGGTCTTTTACCATAAAATAGCTCAAATAGGGTAGTGTCAACCATTTTCATAGAACTCCGTTTAGATTATAAACAATAGTTTCTAGTGCATATCCTAAAAACGATTTTGGAAGATCAGCAAAAGCTATTATAGATCGAACCATAACTAATAAAGTTCAATTTCTTCTTTTGAATACACCATTGTTTTGAGATGTATGTTGTATAGTCCATTGAGGTAATATTGTTAAATTTTGATCATGCAAACTAGTTTACATGTAGCGAAAAAATAAATCGAAATTCACTCACATGATCACTTGTATATAATTAAACGTGTTAGAAGAGGAAATGAAAAATTAGTTACCTTGAAAATGCAGCTTTTAATATTTTCTTTTGTGTGCAAAACCCTTCCAAAAGATTGTCCAAGCCTTAAATCACTAAATTCTAAGAATAAAAATTTCTCTAATATTAATCAACACAAGGATGTATTCAAGAACCACCATGATTTTCTGCTAGAAAAATAATATGTCGGCTTGGGTTTTAATTTAGTGAAGAACAGTAAAACTGTGTGTTTTTATTTTTTTAGTGCGGCGGATTTTTGAAGCTTCTAAAACAGAGAACCATTCTCTGTATTTATAGAAGGTTTTTAAACTGTCTCAAGCACACACATCAAACTTCAATTTGTTTCCTAAACTATTTAGGAAGAAATTTTAGCTTTTCATCCTTTTTCTTCCTGAAGCATTCAGGAAGTATGAGATGTCACCTTCTTTTTTTTTTTCTTTAATTTCCTAAACAACTTTAGGAAATTTAATCTTTTCATCAATTTGTAATGGGCCTAGGTTTTTTTTTATTTTATAATCAAGCCCAAAAGTTTTTAATAATCACAATTGGACCTTAACAAATTATGAATATTTATAATTCGCCCATAAAAATGATTTCTTCTGACAAATTAACCCCAATATATTATCAAATAATATATTGAGTACCAATTGCTTTATTATTTGTGACCTATTAGGTTTTCTGGTCTATTGGTAGCAAAACATAAATTAATTCTAATCATAACAGAACTAATAATCTTTTTTAATAATTAGAATTAACTTATTAATTCTAATTTAGATTAATTTATTAATTATTTAATTAATAAATTCATATTTTAGCAAATCATGATCGGCATCTAGTAATACATCAAGACCGTCAAAAAGTCTAAAAAGTCAAGTGGCTTGACATGAACCTTTCAATAGCAAAATATCATAACAATAAACTCCTTTTATCGTATTATATCTCATTCAGTTTTAGAGTATGGAATTAGTGCCAATTCCTACTAGAATATCATTAATTCTAGCCCTAATTTATTAGTACTTTTTCCAGAATGCATAACTAAACATGTATATCAATTGGAACTATTTTCAACACATAGTCACCTTGGCCAAGAACTTCCCGAGTAATGATTCCATAGAAGTGGCAATAAGATATACAGCCCTACTATTTGGAATGATGAATCCTTTATTGACCCTCTTAACTACTTCTATTTACTTTATGATATACTTAAATTCCATCGTACAGGTAGTCTTGTAAGGACTTTAGAGATTAGAATTAAAGTACAACGCTCAGTAAACAAAGTACATTTGAGATCTCAAGTCTAAGGATACTTGCACATTTGCTATAGTGAGATTCGATCACTGGCACTAAATAGTTATTCATCTGATTATCTCATAGTTAGGTTATCTAATGAACTTGTTCAATTAACAAGCATCCACGTGTTAACTTTGAATATCGCAACACTCACAGATATGAGAACCACCGCTTGATCAAATCAAGAAGTATAACACGTGATAGTCTTTGTGCATTAATGATGTCCTATTTTACTAATACTATGACTAGGGATAATTTAAGCACAAACACAATCTAGTATAGTAGGAATCTTACATCATAATCTCTATCACAATTTCCTTAACACAGTGTTGTACTTGGGATTTTTTCTTGCAGTTACATATACATGAAAGTATAAACAAAGTAAACTGTAAGGTAAAGAATGCCTTTTTTTATTAATTTAATGTGCAAAATACATTGAATAAATGATTGCTTCTAGAGCACAATCGTAACATTTTTCCACTTACATTAGACCCAATCATTTATGTATCGAATACCAAAAGATTGAACACAACTATCATGTTTCTTTTAGGATAATGCATTTGTTAGTGGATCAGCTATGTTTTGATTAGTGGGGACTCTCTCTATATTTATATCTTTTCTATCAATGAATTCCCTAATCAAGTAATGGCATATAAGTACATGCTTAGATCGCTGATGAGTCTGTGGTTCTTTTGCTTGTGTAATGGTTTCATTGTTATCACCATACAAAGGTATAGGATTAACAATGCTAGGTACCACTCCTAGTTCTACAATGAACTTCTCGATGCACAACACTTTTTTAGCTTCTGTAGAGGCCGCTATTACTCAATTTAAATGGTTGAGTTGGCAATTGTATCTTATTTGGAACTTTTCCAATTAACTAGCCCACCTCTAAAAGTGAAAACATATCGTGACTGGGATTTGTAATCTTCTTTATCATATTAGAAATTGGCATCAGTATAACCTTTAACCTGTAAGTCACCATCTCCGTATACCAAGAATACATCCTTAGTTCTTCTTAAGTACTTAAGAATATTCTTGATAGCCATCCTATGACCTTTTCCAAGGTCAATTTGGTATCTACTCGTCAAACTAAGAGCAAAAGATACATTGGGTCTAGTACATATCATAACATACATAATAGAACCCATTGTTAAAGCATATGGTATCTTACTCATATGATCCCCTTCATCTAGTGTTTTAGGACGCATAGATTTTGAAAGGCGTACCCAATGGGTCATAGGTAAGAATCCTTTCTTAGATTAATCCATACTAAACCTCTTTAGCACTTTATTTATGTATGTAGACTGTGAAAGACCAATCAATCTTTTTGATATATCTCTATAGATCCTTATTCCCAAAATATTGGTTTCATCTCCAAAGTCTTTCATAGAGATCTTCTGTGATAACCAAATCTTGGCTGGTTGTAGAATAGAGATATTATTTCCTATTAGCAACATATAATCTACATATAGTAATAGGAAAATAAATGCACTCCTATTAACCTTCTTGTATACACAAGGTTCATCCATGTTTTGTTTAAAATCGAATTCTTTAATTATTTCATCAAAACGGATGTTCTAACCCCTAGAAGCTTGTTTTAGTACATAAATGGGCCTTTGTAGTCTACACGCTTTAGTGTGATCCTTGGATGTAAAACCCTCAGGTTGTGTCATATACACTTCCTCAGTCAGATTTCCATTAAGGAAAGCTATTTTCATATCCATTTTCCAAATCTCATAATTATAATGATTGGCAAGTGTTAGGAATATCCTAATAGGTTTCATCATTGCTACTAGTGGAAAATTTTCGTCATAGTCAATACCTTGTTTCTGACGGTAACCTTTTGCAACCACTCGTGCCTTATAGATAATCACTTTACCATCTATGTCGGTTTTCTTCTTAAAAATCCATTTTCACCCAATGGATTTTATCCTCTCAAGTGGATCAGCCAAAGTTCAAACATAGTTGTCATATATGGAATCCATTTCTGACTTCATTTTTTCAAGCCATTTGTCAAATTTTCAACTATTTAGAATTTTTTCATAAATGGTTGGCTCATTTTCTTCTATGAGTGATACACCATTATGGTTAGTGATGAGAAGTCTATATCTCTCAGGTACTACACGTATCCTACTTGACCTACGAGGTTCTTGTATATTAGAAGGTTCATCTATTTTATCAATAGATTCGGGCAAAATTAAACTTAGTGAAGTTAAAGAAGCACAAATAAAAAATAATCAACTAGTTGATTATTTTTTATTTGTGCTTCTTTAACTTCACTAAGTTTAATTTTGCTCCCACTATCTCCCTTAAGAACGAATTCCCTTTTCTAGGAAAATAGCATGCCGTGAAACAAATACCTTATTTTCAATAGAGAGGTAGAAATAATATCCATAAGATTATTTTGGATATCCAACAAACAAACACTTGTCAGACTTATTATCCAATTTGTTTGACTTTATCTCTTCACATAAGCAGGACATTCTCAAATTCTCATGTGAGTTAACTTTGGTCTTTTACCATAAAATAGCTCAAATGGAGTAGTGTCAACCATTTTTAACAAAACTCTATTAAGAATATAAATAGTAGTTTCCAGTGAATATCCCTTAAACGATTTTGGTAGATTAGTAAAAGCTATCATAGATCGAACCATATCTAATAGAGTTTGATTCCTTTATTTAGATACACCATTATGCTAAGGTGTATATTATCTCAAAGATAACTTAGTAACTCTTAGCTTAAGTATTCACATTCTTTATTGGATCTTAGAGTTTTAATCTTCCTACTAAGTTGTTTCTCTACTTCATTTCTAATTTCTTTAAACTTTTCAAATGCTTCAGATTTATATTTCATTAGATACAGTACCCAAATCAAGAATAATCATCAATGAAGGTTATGGAGTATTAATAACCGTCTCTTGCTTGTAATGCCATTGGTCCATATATATCAGTATGTATTAGTTCTAATAATTACTTAGCCCTTTCCCCTTTCTTAGAAAAAGAGGTTTTAGTCATTTTTCCTAGTAAGCAAGATTCACAAGTTTCATATGATTCAAAATCAAATGATCCTAAATCACCACACTTGTGTAACTTAGAAATGCGATTCTCATTTACATGGCCTAAAAGACAATGCCATAAGTAAGATAGGTTTGTGTTATTTTTTCTTGGCATTTTATTATTTATATTGAGAACTTGAGTTTCCATTTCTAGAATATATAAAGCATTCATCAAAGTTGTAGTACCATAATAGATATCATTTAATGAAAAAGAATAACTTTTTCCTTAAAAATTATATGAAATCCACGTAAATCTAAACAAGCAACTGAAATAATATTTTTAAGTAAAAGTGGTACATAATAATAGTTTTCAAGTTCTAGAATTAGTTCAAAAGGCAAGTGTAGATGATAAATCCTTATAGAAAGTGCAGTAACCTTTGCTTCATTTGCTGCACGAAGTCTGCATCATCTTTCTCTAGCTTCCTATTGCTCTTTAGTCGTTGTAAATTATTGCACAAATGAGATCCATATCCGGTATCCAACACCCATATCACATTACTAAAAGAAGTATTGATCTCAATTATATATATATCAGGAGTGGAAATAGAAGTGATTGCAAGCTTCTTCTTCTTCTTCTTCTTTTCCTTAACAATTTCCAGGTAGCTTTTACAGTTGCACTTCTAATGGCCTATTTTCCCACAATAGTGGCATGGGCCTCTAGTAGCTATCTCTTTCTTCTTCATACCACCTTTAAGTTTAACTAGATTCTTTTTCTTCATTTTAGAAACATTTTTCTTCTTAGAAGAACAATCAACCAATAAGATTGCATTGTTTTCTTTATTCATAGAAGACTCCACAGTCCTAAGAAGGTTGATCAACTCAGGTATAGTGGTCTCAATCTTATTCATCTACTAGTTCATCACAAATTATGAAAAACTAGTTGGCAAAGATTGAAGAATTAAGTCTATACTTAATTCGTGATCTACAGTGAACCCAAGTGACCCAAGCTTCTCAATTAATCCCAATATTGTAAGTCTATGAAGCGGCCATTGAGGTGCCTTCTACCATCTTAGAATGGAATAATTGCTTAAAGATCTCATATATCATTTTCCTTACTTACTTATCAAAAAGTTCTCTTAATGGAAGATAATAGTATGAGCATCTATATACTTATGCTACTTTTGAAGCTCAGTGGTTATTCAACCCAGCATGATATAATATGTTGTGTCAGTGTCCCCTTAATGCTTCTTATGGACTTCATGCTCCCCAGCAAGAGCATTATCAATTGGTGGTGGGAGAATTGGAGCATCTAACACACAAATCAACCTTTTTTATTTGCAAATGATTCTCAAATTTCTATACTAGTCCAAGAAGTTTAATTCGGTAAGCTTGTTTGTTTTATAATGCTATGTAAGTTCAAAGTTGTTGTCATGATACAAATGACATAGATGAAATATAACAGCCATTAGACTATGTATATACACATAAAAAGTATTTGATTAGGTCTTTTAATTAAATGAGTATTTATCCCACTATTTTTCTCAAATCAATAGTCCCTACTATTGACTCAAGAAAATCCGTTGGAAGCTTTCTTAGTGGAACGGTATCCAAAATCTTTAAGAATGACCTTGGATACATCCAACAAACCACTCTTAAGTTCAATGGTACGTATCTAATATCAATTACACGAAATGTAACTACCGGATTGTTAGGAGATTAACATCTTTTAATCTTAAAGCACTTAGTGCTACCCTAACTTAACCTCTAATATTCCTTATGCTTGGGTATGCCCAACACGAAAAAAGATATTAGTTAAATCTAACTCATTAATCCAGAATCGTATTCTACAGCTTGAACTTAGTATTGAATAAGCTTGGCCGTGCCCAACAGCCTAATCTCGAATAAAAACTCTCGTTCTTGCTATATTAACAGAAGGATTTAATTTAATATTGTTTGAGGGATTTAAGTATTTAATTAGCGGTCTCATCATTTGTCCTGCAAAATATTAACATTTGGACATAATTGTAATAGACTCAATTACTTGACTTGGTTATGGATTTTTCTAGATTAATTTCCCTGAGTTAAGTAGCAAATTAATTTTAGTCAAACCTATGTGTTCATGCATGTTTTAAGAAGAAAGCCTTATCATCTTCTTGCTTCATCTTGATTACTATCTCCATAATCTTGAAAAATAATTTATAATCTTATCTAATCCTACGTAATCTAATTAAATACATTTTTTCTAATAAAGAAACCTCGAGTTATATTCGAGGGGAGTTAAATAAGAAGAGAAATTACACAAGAATAATAGAGAAGACAGGACAAGCAGGCTCTATTTATTCAAAACAAAGCAATAAAAATGCATGACACAATATTAGTTAATCAAAATTAATTGGTCTAAGTCCATAACTAAACCAACATGCCAAAATCATGCTTAAAATAAATTAAGCAAAAATATACATCACATAAAAAATTTCACAATCATTATTTTCGAAAAACAAAATAAATGTACATGAAATGTAAATTTCTAAAATCAGTATTTTGGAAAAGTAAAATAATTAGTTCCAAAATCAAAATTTTGGAAAACTATTGGGACAATTTTGAAATAGGAAAACTTCCTGTGGGTAAAAAGAAAAAATAGTTTTTTTTAAAAAAAATACAAAATTAACCTTGGGCTGCCTAGGATAAAGGTCCTAGGAGAAAACCTCCATTGGGCAGTTTTCATTTTTTTTTTTTGTTCTTTTCCTTTTTTTTTCGTTCTTCCAATCTAATTTTAGAAACAATTTTCTTATTGGATTTGGATTTTCGAAAAACATGTTAATAATCTATATTAACAATTTGGTGTGATTGCAATCACACCATTAAAACAAATTTTCCAAAGTCAAAATATTTGTGAAAACAATTTTCACAGACCTAAACAAAATTTTGAACAAATTTCAAAATTTAGAATATTTATGAAACAATTTCATAATGTCAAATTATTTTGAAACAATTTCAAAAAGAATAATAAACCCGTAAAACACATACAACATAGCTTTGATACCACTGTTGGGTTTCGATCATGCAAATCAGCTTACACACAGCGGAAAATTAAAATGAAATTCAGTCAAAGGATCACTCGCATGTAATTAAATATGTTAGAAGAGGGAAGGAAAAATTAGTTACCTAAAAAACGTAGCTTTTAAAATTTTACTTCGTGCACGGAGTCCTTTCGGAAAATTATCTAAGTCATGAACCACTAAATTCCAAGAATAGGAATTTCTCTAATATTGATCCACACAAGAATGTATTCAAGAACCGCCAAGATTTTTTACTAGAAAAATAATATGGCGGCTAGGGATTTAATTTGGAGAAGAAAAGTAAAACTGTGTGTTTTTTTATTCTTTTAGTGTGGTGGATTTTTCAAGCTTCTAAAATTGAGAACTGTTCTTTGTATTTATAGAAGGCTTTTAAACCGCCTCAAGGACACATGAAAAACTTCAATCTATTTCCTGAACTATTTAATCACAAATATTGATAGTTAATCACAAATTGCGAAAAATCACTTAGCAAAGATTGTAAAATTAAGTCAATGCTTAATTCATGATCTGTCACAAAACTAAGAGATCGAAGCTACTCAGTCAACCCCAACATTTTTAGCCCATGTGTAGCTATTGAAGTACCGTCTATTATCTTAGAACGGAATAACTGTTTAGAGATTTCGTGTCTCTTTGTTCTTACTTGTTGGTTAAACAACTCCCTTAGATAGAAGATGATGAAGTAAGCATCATTATACTCATGCTGCTTTTATAGCTCAGACTTCATTGATGCTAGCATGATACAAGATATTATGCCACTATCTTCCTTGTGCTTTTTGTGAACCTCATGCTAATCAGTAGGAGCACCAATGGCTGGAGATGGTAGAATAGGAACATCTAACACGTAGAGCAACTTTTTCAACTTGAGCACTATTCTCAAGTTTCTAAACCAATCCAAGAAATTGGTCTCGATAAGCTATTTCATTTCTAATTTGCTACGTGAATTCAAATAGTTGTCATGATGCAAATGACTTAGATGAAAGAAAAGAGATATTAGACTATGTATATGCACATCAAATGTATTTAATTAGGTCTTTAATTAAATGCGTATTTATTTCACTGTTTTACACAAATCAATAGCCCCTGCTATTGATTCGGGAAAACCCATTAGAAGCTTTCTTAGTAGATCAATATCCAAATTCTCTAAGAATGACATTGGGTATGCCTAACAAACCACTCTTAAGTTCAATGGTAGGTATCTACTACTAATTACATCAAATGTAGCTACTGGATTATAGGGTAATTAACATTTTTTAATCTTAAAGCATTTAGTGCTACACCAACTTAGCCTCTAATATTTTTTATGTTTGGGTGTGCCAAACTGTGATAAAGATATTAGTTAAATTCAACCAATTAATCTAGAATCAAATGCTATAGTTTGAACATGCTCAATGTCAAGTTAAGCTTAGGTGTGCCCAATAACTTAATCCCGACAAAGAACACTCATTCTTTCTATATTAATGGAAGGTTTTAGATTTAATATAGTTTAAGGGATTTAATTATTTAATAGCGGTCTTATCATTTGACATGCATAAATATCAACATATCGACAATATTATAATAGACTCAATTATATGGTTTGGTTAAGGACTTTTCTAAATTAATTTCCTCAGGCTAATTAGGAAATTAATTTTGATCAAACCTATGTGTTTATGCATGTTTTGAGAAGAAAGTCTTACCATCTTTTCATTCGTCTTGTTCACCATCTCTATAAGCTCATAATGTAATTTCTATTCCAATCTCCATAAATTCGATGGAGATCTCGAATTAATGGCAATAGAGACGGGTAGCTTGGGAGGTCCTAGGCAGCATAGGAACTTCCTAGGTAGCCTAGTAGCAGCCTAGGACTTTCCTAGGCTGCCTAAGTTTCTCCCTCCAGCAGTAGGAAGGCTTTCCTAGGCTGCATGGTCACTGGACTATTATTTTTTTCATTTCATTCCCTTTTTATTTCTCTATGTTGTTTCAATCTAACTTTAGAATCAAATTTCCTTGTTAGATTTGGTATTGAAAAACATGTTAATCTCTACTAACAAGTCAGTGTGATCACCATCATAATGATTAAAGTCAACCCACTAAAATGAACTTTTAAAATCAAAATATATGTGAAATAATTTCACATATCCCAATATAATTTTGAAATAATTTTAAAATTTAGAATATTTTTGAAGCAATTTCATAATGACAAATTTATTTTTGAAATAATTTCACAACCAACCCATAAAACACATATGAGATGTCTCTAATGCTACTATTAGATTTCGATCACATAATAACAATTAATGCACAATGAAAATTAAAATAAAATCCACTCAAAAGAATCACTCATATGTAATTTAAGAGTTAGAAAAGGGAAGAAAATTTTATTACCTGAAAAACGTAACTTTAAAATTTTTCTTCGCACGTGGAATCGTTCTATAAATTTGTTCAAGCACGAATCACCAAATTCCAAACTAGGAATTTACCTAATATTGATCCACATGAGGATGTATACCAGAAACCACTAGAAAATTGTGCTAGCAATTTTATTTGTGGCAGCTACAGGGATTATTTGGTTTGGCGCTTTGTGGAAGAAGAAGTGAAAAATCACTGACTTGCTATTTCCAAAAGTGACCGTGCTTTATAAATAAAAAACCACCACCACAAGAAAACCTCTATTTCCTTAACCATTTAAGAAACAAAACAAAGACACAGTTCATTTGTTTCCTAAAATTTTTAGGAAAAACAATGTGCAAAACCTTCCTTTTTTCATTAATAGGCTTAGGTTATTCAAATTGCAATTAAGTCCTATAGCTTTTAATAAATATAATTTCACCCAAAAAAATTATAACACTTTATAATTAGTCTATAATAATTATTTCTTCTCATAATTAATCGCATTATATTATCATACAATATCTTGAGTACTAATTCCTCTATTGTATAAGACCAAAATCCAATTGATGCTCCTATTCTATTGTAATTTATTTATTGTAAAATAATTCCTAAATGACTATTAATTTTTACATTGTTATATTGTTTTGTGTAGGATTGAATAAATAAGCCTCGAGGAGGAACAAGAATAAAACGAATGGAAAATAGAGGCTATACAAATAGGCATAACTGGCCCATGGTTTTGTAAGCTAAAGACTGATTGCACAAAGAACTTTGCAAGTCCATGGCTTGAAAATCCAAGAACCAACTGTGGAAGAAAAGCTATAACCGGTCCATAGCTAAAAAAAGCCATGAACCGACTTTTTTTGAAAAATAAATGATCGGTTTATAGCTTTTGTTGCCTGAAAAAGATATAGTTCATGAAGAAAAAGAAATAACATGCATAGGTTCTCAACAATAACATGTACTGGTTCAACAGAGAGACAAAAAATAAAGTATTAGAAACAACATATGCCAGTTCATGTCACAGATCAGATCTACTATCAAATTCAACCACAATTTCTAGAGCTTCCTTGGGCCTATAAATGGGAGCTATCAACATAAAGAGAAGTTCACCACAAGAGAAAAACACCTACTACAAAAGAGAAGCTCAAGAAGAAGATTGAATGGTTGATTTAGAGGAGATTTGGGAAGAAGAAAAGGAAAATCTTGTCCATGAGTTCTTTATTTTCCTTTTTTTAATCTTTTCTTGTCAATATATATACATTTATCTAATTGTTCTATGAAGGGATGAAATCTAATTTGTTGTATTTTTCCTTCTTTCGATTTGTTGGCTTTCAACTTCTAATGAATGATTACTTAATTTTATTGTGTTGGAATCGTTGTTTCCTTTTAAATGAATTCGAGAGACGGGCTCAAGAGAGAGATTGGGGATTAGAACTTCATAATCATTGAGTTTTTGATATTGCCTAGAGATAGGGATATTGAGTTCTTCCAGAATTTGGGAGTTTTGTAATTAATGCTTCTTTGGTTTAATTAGGGAAGTAGAGATACCCTTTAATTGGATTAAGAATAGAGAATCGATAACTCAAGAGAGAGTGGGTTTTGCGTTTGTGACCTCTATGGTATTGGAATTGGGATTTGATTGCCATAGGTTTGTGTTTGGTACTTGACTAAATTTGGAGAATCCTGACATTTTACATGTCTTTTTAGTTTTGTTCCTGTCTTTGATATTCTCATGGCCAATCTTGAGTGGGGTGATGTTAATTCTCTAAGTTTTCCCATTGTAATTATTATATTTCTTTAATTCACTAGGTTAAATAATAGAAGAAGACTTAGTAGTGATATTTTTATCTCTTTCTTGAGAATCTTTGATAGTTTCCATTGGACACTATATCACATGATGGGTATGCTTGCCTAATTGTGTATTTTGAGTGTGCGTTTTGATTTTAATTTAAAACTTGATTTTTATGTGATTTTTTTGGTAATATTTTATGTATAGAAAAACTGCACAATAAGTTTTTGGTACCATTTTCTGGGAGTAAGGATAATATCATGAATAATTGAATTTTATTGATTTAGCTATGTATATATTTATAAATATTATTAATTCATTTATGCAAATACTTGTTTTTATATTTATGCATAATACTAATCATACTTGTATATAAGCATCTTTTCATTTTTATACCTTGTTTATATGTTGTTTTTACTTTTTTATTTTTAGTCATTAGGACAAATAAATATATTAAGTTCTAGTGTGTTGTATCATTAAGTTTGTTTTATTATTATTTTTGATGTTGTTGTATTGGGAAATTGTATATACTGGATTCATTGGATTTAATTTATGTTCTTGTATTTAGCTTTGTTGTTGTGGAATATTTTTGTTGTTGGTGTTGTGGAGTTTTATATTTTGTTGTTGTATTAGTATCTATAGGATGAAAGTATGGTTGTAAATTGAGGAAACCCTATTTTATAATTTTGTTTTGAGGATTCTTTTGTTGTTGTGGTGGTGGACTTTTGAGGATTTGATTATTGTTTTGAGGATGAAAGTATTCTTGCTAGTTTTGCTTGTTGTTGTTGTACTATATATGTCGATGAAGGTTTAAAAATTAATTGTAGTAGTGATGAAAGAGTAGAGAAGTTGGCAACTTGTAAGGTGGCTATTGTTGTATATTTGTAGACTACAGATTTTTGTTTGGAGATATTGTTAATTTTTTGTAACCGATTGTATAGTAATTTTTGTAGTGTTGATGCTATTTGTTGGTTGTTTGAAAGACTTTATTATACTTTTGGGGGTTTGTAGTATTCATAGATTGGTGGTTTTGTTGTAGTAGTAATCTTTTGAGTCTCTTTTCAATAAGGTCACTAAGTCCTTGATCCTTCACTTTTCCTTAACATTTTATTAAGTTTAAAGTATGTGTTGTGTGTTGTATACTAGTTCTAGTACTTAGTATATTAGTGTTTTGTTGTGTCTATAGGATATGTAGTGATAATAGTATATTATCATATATATTAATTTGCAGATATTTCTAGTGAAAATATTGATTTGCACATTTGTTTTGTTCTATTATTGTGTTGTTTTGTTATAGTATTGTTGTTGATAATAGTGTATATTTTATTTGGTAATGGTGTTGGTCTTGGTATTTTATTGGTTTAGCTAATATTCTTGTAACTAGTCTTGTTGTTTGGACTATCATAAATATGATTCGTTATGATATTTCATTAGTTGATTATTCTTTTTGTGTATAGTTGATTGTGATATGTATAGTTGTTGTTTGCATTTTCACTTGGTTGGTTTTTTATTTTGATTGGTGATTCTTTTTGTAGAAGAAACAATAAATTTTGTACGAACAAGGAACAACCGATGCATGTTGTACAATAAAATGACGCTAGTCATTTATAGAGTGTAGAAATTTTCAAGACACTGAGAGTAACCTACACCTGTTACTAACCAATACAACAGCGGTTAAAAAAGAAAAATAGTTTTATTTTATTTTATTCTCTTATAATTCATTTTGTTATTTTTCTTGTTAGAATTTCTACTTGTGTTTTAATTTTATTTTGTAGTTATTAATCTTTTGTTGGACACGAAATCCTTCATCTCTTCATCACATTTTTGTAACGATGTTTTGGGCAATAAGCTTCAAGATACCTAGGGAGTATTGTGTGCCCTTTCCTCCTTTTTTTTTTTTTGTATCATATAAATATGTTTTTGTTATATATTTTGGACAATGAGGACATTGTCCTATTTAAGTGTGGGGGAGAGGTTAAGTAATTTTTCCTTTGCATTTTTCTCATTGATTATTTTGAGAATTTTCTTATTTTTGAGCTAAAAGTTTTATTTTTGCATTTGGGCTACATTTTTTTTCAATTTTTCTTTTCAAATTTTGGGGTGAACTTTCAAGACTTTTGAGTATATGTATTAATATATGTTAGATTGATGGAGTTATTATTTACTTAGGAATTCTACTTAAGACTTTTCTAGGAGAGTTGATTTTATATACATTTATACATTGGGTATGACATATGCAAAGTTTTGAGAAGTAAGTTAACCTTGTTTATGTCTTTGAAGATGTTGTGAAACTTGATTCTTTGAGAATGGATGAGGACGGTGTGATGAAATATAGAGTGTGGATTGTTAGCCTATCTCTAGTTTTATGGCAATTCCTATTCATTCATTAATTTATTTATTATATATGTTCTATTATATAAATCTTCAATTGTATATTTTATACTCTCTATTGTAAAGGCAAGTAGGAGCAAGAGCAAGGTTGCTCAATACACCTATTGATGAAAGGAGTAAAAAGGCTCTATAATGCTAAAAACAAGTCCTATGATGAAAAACAATATGTGATATAAAAAAGAGAAAAATAAAAAGAGAAAAATAAGCAAAAATAAAAAAAAATGCATAGGATGCAAATAGAAGCACTTAAAGTCATAAAAATTATGAATAATGCATTCCTTTGTAGAAAAATAATAAAAAATGAGAGGCTCCTACTTTGCTATTTCAAAATTGAAATGTATTGTTATATTGTTGTATCAGAGTGTAATATATCATTGTAATAGTATGTAACAATTGTGATGTTTGTAACTTTAATAAACCACAATATTTGAGTGAGTCGGTTAATCCTAACTTGTATTAATCATATCATTTGTATTCTTGATTGGAGAAGTAGAGTGAATCATATTTATTTGGCATAAACTTATTTAATTCAACTTTAATGTTCTTGGTTGTGTCTAACTTAATATACTGGTATATGAGATTAACTTAGATAGATAAGTATTGGGATTCCCTACCATTTTGACCTTATTGTATATATGTTAATTTATTCTTGTTAAGTCATCTAAAATGCTACGTAGAATTTTTCATTTCGCTTGTAAACTAACTATTCTTTGTTTTTTGTGAGAAAAGAAAAGTATTTTTGCTTGAGGACAAGCAAATGTTTAAGTGTGGGGCAGTGATAAGTGCACATTATGCACATAATTTCTATATAAATTGTAATTTATTTATTGTAAAATAATGCCCAAATTACTATTAATTCCCACAATTTTATATTGTTTCATGTAGGATTGAACAAAAGAGGCTCAAGGGGGAACAAGAATAAAAATAATAGATAATGGAGGATATACAAATAGGCATAACAGCCCTTTGGCTATGTAAGCCAAGGACTGATTGTGCAAAGAGCTTTGCCAGTCCATGGCTTGAAAAGTCAAGGACTCGCTATGGAAGAAAAGCTATAACCTATCCATCGCTTGAAAAGGCACATACCGGCTTTTTTTTTTTTTTTGAAAAAATGAATAACTAATCCATGGCATGAAAAGCTATGGGTTGGCTACTACTTAAAAAAGACACAGTTCATGAAGAAAAGAAATAATAGGTGCCGATTCTCAATTACAACAGACATTGGTTTAACAGAGAGACAAAAAATGAAGTTACTCAAAATAATAGGCACTGGTGCAAATCCTTAAAAGGTGCCGGTTCATGTCACAAATCCGATCTACTATTTAGATTAAACCATGATTTCTATGAATTTATTAGGCTTATAAATAGGAGCTATCAACACAAAAAGTGGTGGCCAACACTAGAGAAAAACACCCATTACAAGAAAGAAGCTCCTGGAGAAGATTAAAGGGTTGTTTTGGAGGAGATTTGGGAAGAGGAAGAGGAAAAGCTTGTGTATAAGTTCTCCCTTTTCCATTTTTTAATCTTTTCTTGTCAATTTGTATGCATTTCTCTAATAGTACTATGAAGGGATAAACCCTAATTTGTTCTTGTATTTTACCTTTTTTTTTATTTGTTGGATTTCAACTTCTAATGAATGATTAATTGATTTTATTGTGTTGGATTCATTGTTTGGCTAATCCTCTTATAATAAATTTGAGAGATGTGGTTTGGAGTTAGGTTCTAAGTGAATGGGTTTAATGTGTTATCATTTGACTAACTTGAGAGAAAGGTTGGAGATTAGAACTTGGTAATCATTGGGTTCTTGATATTGCCTAGAGATCAGGGTATTGGTTTCTTCCGAAATTTGGGAGTTCCGTACTTAATGCTTCTTGGGTTTAATTTGGGAGGTAGAGATACCCTTTAATTGGTCTAAGAATAGGGAATCCATAACCCAAGGAAGAATGGATTTCATATTTGTGACCTTTTATGGTATTAGAATTGGGATTCGATTGCCCTGGGTTTATATTTGGTACTTGACTAATTTTGGAGATTCTTGACATATTACATGTCTTTTACTTTCATTCCTTTCTTTGATATTCTCATGGCCAACTTTATGTGGGGTGATGCTATTTCTCTAAGTTTACCTATCGTAATTAGTATACTGCTTTAATTTTGTTAGGTTAAACAATGGAAGAAGAGTTAGTAGTGGTATCTTTATCTCTTTCTCGAGAATCTTCGATACTTGCCACATTGACACTATATTACATGATATATATACTTGCACAATTATGTGGTTTGAGAGTGTGTTTGGCATTTTAATGTAAAACTTGATTTTTGTTGGTAATATTATCTATATATAAAAATCATACAATAAATAATTTCCCTAGTTAGTCTTCTAGATTATGAATACAAGACTTAGTCTTATTTTGGAAATTTAGGGAACTAGATAATTTCCCTAGTTGGTCTTCTAGATTATGAATACAAGACTTAGTCTTATTTTGGAAATTTAGGGAACTAGATGCAAGAGACTTGACCATATCTTCTAGAGACATGTGTTGAGATGAATCTGAAGAAGGGGGGTGCATATGTACAAGAATTGGTTGCTCTAGGTTTCCTAACCCCTTGGTTTTCTCAGGTAGAATTTGGATAATATCCCTTATTTTAAGTGTTGGAGTATGCATTAAATCTCCTAGAGTTTGTGTGGGATGACTATATCATGATCATGTTCATTAAAATCAAAATTAGAACAAAAATCAGAAGAATGATCATCAAGAGAACTACAAAAATGACATGTCCTAATTTGAGAGTTAATTTCCAAAATTTTTCCTACCAAATTTGTGAGTTTGTTAACCTTCCCTTCTAAGGAAATTTGGCCTACCTTGCCTATTTTCCTAGGGGGTTCATTCTTGGAGCCAAAATATTATGTTAGATACCACATTAGTGTTGGATTTCAAACATTCAAATTAGTTTACATGCAATAGAAAAATAATAAAAAAATGAAATCTACTTAAAAGATCACTCGTATGTAATTAAATGGGTTAAAAGAGGGAAGAAAAAATTAGATACCTTGAAAATGCAGCTTAAAAAATTTCCAAGCCTTGAACCACTAAATTCCAAGCATAGGAATTTCTCTAATATTGATCTAAATGAGGATGTATTCAAGAACCACCAAATATTTTTTCTAGAAAAATAATATGGCGGCTAGGGATTTAAATTGGGGAAAATAAGAAGAAAGCTGTTAATAGTTTTCTTTGTGCGGTGGAATTTTCAAAAATGTAAAAACCCACGGAGAAAAAATTCTCTTCAAGTCTATTAAGGAAAAATGTTCCACTATATTTTAAAACCCACATTTGCACGCTTATGTAAATTCTATTTCCAAAACACCTTTTGGAATAATAATAAAAGTCATCAATTATTATAGGATTAGGCTTCTGTAATTGCAATAAGGCTCCATTGATTTGTAAAATAAGTTTATAATTCAACCACAAACCTTTTAAATATTACAATTTCACCCAAATAATTATAATATTTTATAATTAGTAGATAATTATTATTTCTTCTCACATATTAATCCATAATATTATCAAATAATATCTTGAGTACCAATTCCTTTGTTGTGTGTGACCTATTAGGTTTTCTAGTTAATTGATAGCTAATACGAATTAATTCTATCATAATAGATTTAATAATCCTTATATATAATTAGAATTAATTTATTAATCCTTTAATTAAAAAACCATATTTAGCATATCGAGAGTGTCATCTAACAATGCATCATGACTAGCCAAACATCCAAAAAGTCAAGTGGCTTGACATGAAACTTTCAATAGCAAAATCTCAATGCAATAAACTTATTTCATCATACTATATCTCATTTGGTTTTAGAGTATGGCATTAGTGCCAATTCCTATTAAAATATAATTAATTATAACCTGAATTTATTAGTACTTTTTCAAGAATTCATTACTCAACACGTATATTAATTGGAACTATTTCCAAAATTTAGTCATCTTAGCCAATGACTTCTTGAGTAATGATTCTGTACAAGTGGCCGTGAGATATACGTCCATTACTATTAGGAGTAAAGAATCCTTTATTGACTCTCTCAACTATTTTCATTTACTTTATGTTGTATATAATATCCATGGCATAGGTGGTCTTGTAGAGACTCCAGATATTGGAATCAAAAAACAACACCCAGTAAACAAAGTATCTTGAAGATCTCAAGTCTAATGATATTTGCACATTTGATATAATGAGATTCTATCATTGGCACTAAATAATTATCCATATGATTATCTCATAGTTAGTCATTTAATGAACATGTTAACAAGTATTCATGTGTTAATTTTGAGTATCATAATACTTATGGATGTGATAACCACTCCTTGAACAAATTAAGAAGTATAACACATGCTAGTCTTTATGCATTATTCATGTCTTATCTCACTAATGCTATGATTAGGAATAATTTAAGTACAAGTACTATATAGTGTAGTAGGGATCTCACATTATGATCTCTATCATAATTTTTTTTAACACTATTCTATGTGCTTGGAATTTTATCTAATAGTTTTATACACATATATACATAATGATAAATTAAACTGAAAGATAAAAAATGCTTTTTTATTAATCAATGTGACATATACAATATATAAGTGATTGCCTTCATGGCATAACACTAACAATTAGCAATTAAATCACTTGAAGCTTATGCGGTTTTGTCTAGTCGGGCACTGCTACTAACCACATCAATCATGAACCTATAATGAGGATGCAAACCTTCATAGAAATATTGCACAAGCAATGGGTCATTAATTTGATGACGAGAACAGCGAGCACAATGTCTTTTAATCATTTTCTAATAATCATGCAACGATTCCTCATGTAATTACCAAATTCCACATATTTCTTTCTTAATTGATGCAGCTCTAGATACAGGAAATTATTTTTAAGAAAAAGTCTTTGCATACTTAACCAATTAGTAATAGGCACATCATATAACCAATCTTTAGCATGTGCAGGCAAACTAAATGGGAATGCCTATAATTTAACAACTCATCTTGAATTCCATCGATTTTCATTATAAAACATGAAAATCTTTTAAGTGCCTATGAAGATCCTTTCTTGGTAACCCATGAAAAAATGGCAACAATTGAACAGCTCCAAATGCAATTTAAATGAATGAGTAACTTGAGGAAAAGCAAAGCATAAAGAATGATTATTTAGGGTTGGGCCAGCAAGTTCCTTAAGAAATAGATCAACATCTAGAAAATTTTCTGGAATTTCGACCTTAGCCTTTTTGAAGCTTCAATTCCAGAAAATTTTCTAGCTTGTCTCTTCAAGGCTAAGGCCAAAAATCTTCATCAAAACTCACTAAAATTCGGACCTTGTACAGCCATAAACTGAACATCTTGGCTTCCCCACCAACCTTGAATATTAGGACTCCATTATCACTCCTCAAAAAGCTCCAATATCACTCTATCCAAAACTTATTCAAACTTCAAATTAAATTCCAGATTTTGTTCCATTAAAACACTCTTATAGCTAATTGATAAAACTAGAAAATCCTCTGCCACTATATGATCATTTCGGCCAGCCTTAGGTCTGAACAACTCTTTATTCTTTGGTTGAAACCTAGCGAAATCAGCCCTAAACCATTGAAGAACAAGAAACCTTCCAAGAGCAAACTCCATTAACTAATCCTATACCTCAAACAACTCCATCTTTTTCTCCATTTGAATTTTAAAAATATCTGAAAATCTTCGCTCTCAATCTTGATAACCGAAAAATCCTTCCACACTAAGCCATTCAGCCATCATAATTCCAGCCACACTTAAAATTCATTTTCTCTCAAACTCTCTCAAAAACACCAAGAACACACACTTCACATCTTTAAGCCTAAACCAATCCTAAACACTTCCAATCACTCCCAAACACTCTAAATCATCCATATTCAACCTATATACTTTTTTTCTGCACTTTATAACACCGAAACACACAAAATTAAATTTCCAAACGGATCAAACCAACCTTTTTTTGTTGAAGATTCAAAGAACACCAAAAGGTACAATAAGAAGAATCTCCTTGTTCTTCTTCTTCTATTCAATCTCTATTATCCTTCTCTATTCTCATTCAATTCTCTCTCACACACTCTCTTTCTCTCTTAGCCGAAATGGTGATGTTCAACCATGGACTACTTTCGGACCATTAAAGGCCATCAAGCACTCAAGGATCTTCATTAACCAAGAAGAATCCTTAATCAAATGAGCATCAATTAAGTATTTCTTCCTTAATCTCCCTTTTTAATTTTCAGAATCAAGACTCCTAGATGTTGATAGGATGATTGAATAAAGTAGGGGTTGAGGATATATATGTGGGTGAAGGGGATGGAGTTAGAACATAAGAGTTGGAATGAATGATTATGCCTTATAGATTTTTCTTTTGAATCACTATATGTTCATCATGATTAAAGAGATTTATGGATGTTTTCATGCATGTTAGATAATATGCCACCATTGGTGATTATGCCTTTATGATATTATTTTTCAATAGAGCCATAGATAATGTTATGCCTAGTAGAAGATCATCCATATTGTAGTATATGTTAATTCAAGTCTATGTTCACGGATAGATTAACATGTCATTTATTATGTGAGAATATGTTCATAGATCTTCTCTAACATTAGGAAATTACTGAAAGAACTATTTTTTATTAATTCTAGAATTATTTATACTAACATTAGTATTATTAATTTAATTAGAACTATTATTCAATTTCATCTATAAAATTCGAAAACATTAAGTAGGTTTGAAATAGAGTACTATTTAAAAATAATATTATTTTATTAGTTAAATAAAGAAAACCCTTTTATTAAAAATAATAATAATATATTAGAATTAATTAATATCAAATGACCTTGTAGACCATAGTAATAATACTAGTTAGCCTTACTAAAGCTTTTATATATATCCACAGATATTATTTATATTAAAATTTATTTATTATTTATCTATTAAAAATTAAATATAATTCATTTATTATTAATTTTATTGGTTATTTATTATACATTAATTATTAATTAAAAATTAGGTATAATTTATTAGTTATAATAATACTATTTAAATATTACTAATTACCAATATTATTTAGGATTTATTATTATTCACTTTTTAACACTAATTTTATTTATTAGCAATATTACATATTATTTATTATTTGAAACTATAACTTATTATTATTTATTTTATAACACCCATTTATTTTAACTTACCAAGCTAATTTTATTTTATAAAATACTTTATCAACTAGTATTAAATTTTAAGACATTATGGTCTTGGTTAGTTGTTGATGTGGCTAGTTGAACTAGGAGTTATTTATTTAAGGCAAATATGGTCAGGATATTGTCTTATACCTTGTATTTACCCTAGGTGGGGGTTAGGCTGACCTTGGAAGACTTTTGAACTTGAGAAGAGCAAAAGATCAGGTAAGTTCCTGCATGAAATCATTTGAAGACCAAAAGTTATTGTGGCAAGTCCAACTCAATGTATACGAGAGTTTGTACTGTAAAGAAAATTATGGACAATTTTCCTTTTTGTTTTAGTCAAGCAAACCATTTAATGTTAAACAAACAATTTCACACCAAATGCTAAACTTTTCCTAAAAACCCAAATTTGGCAAGAATTTCAGAAACCATAGTTGCTATTTTCAAGTGAATCATTGTTTGATCTTTTTTCTCTTAAGTAGGACAAACAACGTTGAGTACTCAATAAGGGTAGACTGCTAGGATTAGTCTTTGAAGGGTTAGGGTAAGTCTCTCAGTAGGAGGCCACCTCTAAGGGGTGAGTCCTTCCTGGATAGGATGCCAGTCCTGTAGGTCATACCGGTCCGAGCTAGCAGGTTCAGTCAAGTGGACTGTGTGTTTTCGGAGTGGACAATCGGTAAGTTTGGGTGTAGACATGGAGGAGTATCTCACCCAATAGGCTGTACACCTACCTTGTGTCATTATGCACTATGTGTGACATTTTGATCGTTATATTGTCATGGTGCACAAAGTATGGTGCCATGGCTACCTCTTTTGAGTGGTTGTATTTATTGTGCACATGTGAAACCCCATCTAAAGCCAACCTTAGAGTAAGAGGGTTGGGATGCATATTATATCATTCTGAAAAAAAAAAAACTTTTTGAATGATTTTATGTGCTTTAGAATTGTGGGTTATAGGTTAAGTGGCTTATTTATGCTTATTGGGTAGGAAGGGTAAAATGGTAATTTTGCTTGAGGTCAAAATAGGAAGATAGCTTGAGGTTTAGATAACAAGGATATTTGGGTGAGAAAAAAAGAACAAGAGTTAGTGTGGTTAAGTGGTTAGAGCTTTGTGATTTAATCTCTAAGGTCATGAGTTCAAATCCCATCACTTAAGTTTTATTCATGATTATCTTAGCTATGCTTGATTTTTTATTTTTCTTACATTCCTTAAAGATAGGAATGTTGTCTTAGGGGAGACATGAAGAGAATGTCTTGATCATGTGATCATGTCCTAAAAAGAATTTGATAGGGCCTAAATTAATCATATTTTTCCTAGTTATTTGAGGCCATTTTGTGATACATTTTGTGAAATAACTAGTCATATTCCTTCTTATTTTATATTTTCCTTGTAAAAATAATTTTCTATAATTTTATGCAAGAATAGATGAAATTTAGAGCTAATTGTATGATTTTCTAGCACAGAACTAGTACCAGCCCGAGAAGGACAGCCGGCGCCGGTCTTGTACTAGAAGAACAGAGAAATTGCGAAGAACAGGGGAAGAGCAATTGAAATTGGAAAAAGAAATCAGCAAGACAAATTCGGCAGTTCATGGCTAGAAAACAAAACAAAAGACAGTAGCAACAAGACAAAAGAAAGAAGTAAAATTAGGTGGGCCAAAGAGCTTGCAAAGTAAAGTCAACAATGTCAGGCGGTTGGCTTAAATTGAGCCGATGCAACAACAGCAGGAAGAAAGGAAAAAAAGATAGATTTCGGTCAACAAGGACAAAGGCAAAGGGTCAACAAAGGTGGCTGAGAAAAGGACAAAAGGAAATTGAATACAGCAGCAATTTTCAGTGGAATTTAGTGATTTGTGGCTCAATTGAGCCGAAGTAAGAGAAACAGCTCAATTAAGCCGCTGCGACAACAAAGAAAAAGACAGAAATTCGGTGGCTTTAATGGCTCAAATTAGAAGCCAATTCAGCAATTCTAATTACATGATCTTCAGCACAAGAAGATGACAAAGCCAAAATAAAAGATCCCAATTGAAGTCCAAATCAAATTGAAGTCAAACTTGATTTCCAATTCTCCAATTCAAAAAGTCAAGGCGGTGGACCTATTTAGTTTGATTTAGGATTTTATTTTAGCTTTTATTACTCCTTTTTGGTTTTTGATTTCTTCAGGTAATTTCTTCTTCTTTACTTAGGTTCTCTTTTAGGAATTTTGTAAGCCTATAAATAAAGGCCAATTTACCCTAGAAAAGGGGAAGTGCATAATGTAGAGACTTAGATTTATTTTAGAGTGCATCACCAATATTTTTCAGAAATAAATAATTCAAGGAGGATTGTACAAGAGGGTCTATGAAGGAAGAAAAAGAAGACTTGTCTACGAGTATCTATTTCTTTCCTTTGTTTTCTTTGTTTTGAACAATGATATGTTCATTGTTTTATTGTAATTTGCAATTGTTGTAGATATTCATGATTTTTATAGTTATTTGACCTTTTGATTAATTGATTGTTATTCTTGGTATTTGATTAATTGTGCGTATTATGAGATTAATTGGTTAGGTCTTCCCATTAACTTGCTTGGACAAAGGGGTTAAGAGAGGAACAAACTAATTAAAAGTTAATTGATGTCTGCCAGGATATGGATTCATTGGTTAATTTCATGCATAATTTGCCAGGAATGAGAGTTAAATCAAGGACTATGGTTAATGCATCTTTTGGGTAAGTCTGGTTGAGACAGGATATGTGATGCTAAGTTACCTAGAAGATAGGGATTCATAGATTGGATAAAGAAGTGAATCTATATTATCTTTCATAATACCAAGAGAATAATTAATTATGATAAAGATGATAAAGATTATGTACTTTAGGTCATGTATGTCAAGATAATGGTTTAAGTTACATAATTATGCATCATTGACATGTATATATTTTTATTTTATTTTATTTTTCTTTTTATTTATTTTCACTTTATCGAGTCGGTTAAACAATGAAAGAAAGGTAATTAATGTCTACTTGTTCCTGGAGGATCGACACTCGTTTGAACCCTACGCTCAGTTAATGATGAGTACGCTTGCTTATATGTGTAATTTTGGGTTAACGTTTTAATTTAATTTGATTGGAAATGTGCATATATTTTTATATGATTTTTATACCCAAATCCGGACACATCAGAATTCTAGAGGAATTCTTGTCCCCTTTAATCGTTCTAGCCTTGTCTTAATATCTTCATAATTTAAATTATCCATAATCCATTAATCTCTTCTTTTAATTCCCAAAAAAAAAAAATCTATGATAATTCTTTAGCCTTGAAATTCGAAAATCAGTCTTGAGAGATAGGGGAATGGTCGAAAATAGGAGAGGAATTAGGATGGGTTCCAAAGAGAAATAAATCACCATGATTATACCTTCAATCCTACATTCCTATTGTTCATGTTTTTAGTGAAAAGAATCTAGAAATTTTCTAGAATTTTTGCAGAATGGCTTTCGAAAAATTCAGCCAAAAATCCTACCCCATTTGCTGCCAGAAAAATGGTCACTTCATGTGAGAATAAAAGCTGAAATTTTGTGCATTTTTTCGGACCGCACAAACTGTGCAAAACCCAAAAAAAAAAAAAAAAAAAAAATCCTGCAGTAATTCGCTGCTTTGAAGCTGGAATTGAAGCTGTCTTTTTTACATCAATTCAGCTTAGAACATCCTCTGTTTTTCTCCAGAAAGAAGACTGGAAACCCACCTTTAAAAGACCTTCAAACACCCTCACAAACCAGCTACAAATTGGGCCAAGGAAATGTAGAAAATTCTGCACCAGAAAAATCATCATCATTCGAAACTCTTGGACAATGAAAATCAGAAAATTCCCAGCTTGGTCTCTTAATGCCAAGGCTGAGAAACACTCTTCAAACCTCTGGAAATTGGACTTTGTTTAGCCATGGACTGAACACCATTGACCTTCACACTTACTTTGAGTACTTGGACTCCATGATCACACCTCAAAAAGCTCCTAGGATTACTTCATCCAAAACTCATTTGAACTTCAAATAATTCTAGATTTTTCTTACACCATTAAAGCACTCTTGTAGCAAGTAACTAACCAGAAATTTCTCTGCCATCATAAACCATTTTCGGCTAGCAATAGAACTTGAACAGCCTCCATTCTTTGCATTAAACCTGGAGTGTCCAGCTGACACCATTGAGGAGCAAAGAAACCTTCCATGATCTAGCACCATTAGCTAATTGTCTACCTTAAACAACTTCTCATTTTCCTCCACTTGAATTTAAAAAAAAAAAAACTGATCACTTTCTCTCCTTCTAGCTAAAAACTGAAACTCGTATCTACTCTAGGTTATTCAGCCAACAACTTTTTCAGAATTTTGCAAGCTTTTCCTCTCAAACTCTCTCAAACACCAAGAACATACATTACACCTCTTCAAGCCTAAACCTATCCTAAACACCTCCAAACCCTCTCAAATACTCCAGATCACTCCTACTTAATCCCTAGACTTCATTTCTGCCCTTTATAACACAAAATCACACAAACTAGAATTTTCGAAGGGATCAAAATAAGCTTTTCCCTTGAAGGTCTCAAGAACATAAAAAAAGGTAAAACAAGAACAACCTTCTTGTTCTTCCTCTTCTATTGAATTTTTAATTCCATTCTAATGCTCTTTCTCTTTCACTCTCAGTCGAAATGGTTGATCAACCATGGCTATTTTTCCTTTGGACCACTAAAGGCTCTCAAATGTGTGGTCTTTCACTAGTCTTCATCAAGTGATCAACTATCAAGTATTTTCTCTTACATCCTCCTTTTTATTTCTAAATTCATGTCTCTTAAATGCTGATAGGAAGATTGAATATGAATGGGGCGATTGAGTGTATGCATGTGGATGAAGGGGATGAAGTTAGGATATGAGGATTGATATATATATATGATTAAGCCTTATGGATTCTTCTTTTGAATCAATATATGTTCATCATGTTTAATGAGATTTATGAATGTTTGAAGCATGTTAGATGTTATGACACCAATGGTGATTAGGATTTTATGTTCTTATTTTTCATTGAAGTCATGAATGATGATTATGCCTAGTAAGAAATTAGCCATGTGAAAGTATGTGTTAATCTAGGTATATGTTCACGAATGGATTAGTTTATTATGCTACTAGGGAATGTGTTCATGAATATTTTCTTGCAATAGAAAATCATAGGGAAAGATTATTTTCTTGTTGATTCTAAGTTATTTTTATTAACAAATTTTATTACTTTAATTAGAGTTACTACTATATTTTTCCCTACGAAATTCGAAAATGCTAGGAGAATTTGGAATAGAATATTAATTAAAATATTAATATTTTATTAGTCAAATAAATAATATCTTTCATTAAAAATAATATATATCATAATAAATAAAATCTTTTATTTAAAAAATATAAATAATAAATAAATAAAATATTAGAATTAATTAATATCCAATGACCTTGTGGACCTTACTAAAACTTTTACCTATATCCATAAATATTATTTATATTAAAATTTATTTATTATTTATAAATTAAAAATTCAGTATAATTCATTTATTATTAATTTTATTATTGATTATTGATTATCTATTAATTATTAATTAAAAATTTAGTGTAATTTTTTATTTATAATAATATTATTTAAATATTACCATTTACCAATATTACTTAAGTATTATTCAATATTTAACACTAGGTTATTTATTAACAACAATACTCATAATTTATTATTTGAAACTCTAACTTATTATTATTTACTTTAGAACCCCTAGTTTTTTTTAACTTATCAAACTAGATTTATTTTATGAAATACTTTATCAACTAGCATTAAAGTTTAGGACATTATGGTCATGGTTAGTCATGGTTGTAACTAGTTGAATTAGGAATTGTTTGTGTAAGGTAGATATAGTCCGAATGTTATCTTATGCCTTGTGTTTACCCCAGGTGATGGTAGGTTGGCCTTGGAAGATCTTTGAATCCCAACAGAGCAAAGAATCAGGTCAGCTCCTGCATGGAGTCTTTTGAAGACCAAAGTTATTGTGGCAAGCCAAATGCAATGTGTATAAACATTTGATTTGTAAAGGAAATTAAAGACATTTTTCTTTTTTTTTTCAGTCAAGCAAACAATTTGAAACTAAACAAGCAGTTTTACACGAAATGCTAAACTCTTTCTAAAACCCAACTTTGGCAAGAATTTTAGAAATCGTAATTGCTATTTCCAAATAAATCATTGTGTGATCAATTTTCTCCCAAATGGAACAACAACGTTGAGTACTCAATAAGGGTAGACTACTAGGACTAGTCTTTGAAGGGTTAAGGTAAATCTCTCAGTAAGTAGCCACCTCTGAGGGGTCATTCCTAGATAGAATGCCAGTCCAGTAGGTCATACCGGTCCGAACTAGCAAGTTCAGTCAAGTAGACTGTGTGTTTTCGGAGTGGACAATCAGTAAGTTTAGGGTGTAAAGATGGAGGAGTATCTCACCCAGTAGGCCGTACACCTACCTTGAGTCTGTATGCTCAACGTGTGGCATTCTGATCGTTATATTGTCATGGGCCCCAACGTTTGGTGCCATGGCTACCTCTTTGGGTGGTTGTATTTATTGTACACATGTTTGTTTGGAAAGTAAAACACCACTCTTCATTTTTAACATTTATTTTAATGCTTGCCAGCACTTTCTTTTATGAAACTTTTACAACTTGCATACATGAACTGTTTTACTTGAAACACTCAAAGCATACACTGCTTTACTGAGATTTTTATCTCACCACTTTTTATATCATGTTTTCAGGTCGATCCTACTGTGAATATCATTAGTTAGATTGTTGCCTATGATTTTGAAGATTCTCTATTATTTTTGTTATGTATTACTTTCGAGAGATTGTAGCATACAATTATTTTTCAGTTTGTTCATGTATTGTTGGGTTGTAATAAGTTTAATTTTGAAGTATTTCTTTTATTTTATTTTATGTGACCTAGTTATAAAGACCCCTTATCTTATGGACGGGGCGACATCCCCGGCCCTAATGGGCTTAGGTAGTGGGGTGTTATAGCACATGTATGTTTTGGAAAGCAAAACACCATTCTTCATTTGTGGAATTTATTTGAGGCTTGCCAGCACTTTCTTTTATGAAACTTTCACAACTTGCATACATGAACTATTTTACCTGAAACACTCAAAGCACACACGGGCTTATTGAGATTTACGTCTCAC
This sequence comes from Voacanga thouarsii, assembly GCA_026120185.1. Lineage (NCBI taxonomy): Eukaryota > Viridiplantae > Streptophyta > Magnoliopsida > Gentianales > Apocynaceae > Voacanga > Voacanga thouarsii. Next base: position 3,169,134 of record JANUWF010001605.1, read on the forward strand.
CACCTTTTATACTTCAAGCTGATCCTTCTATGAAGGTTATTAGCTAGAGAATTGCCTATATTTGAAGACTCATTGTTATTTTTCTTATGTATTTCATTTGAGAGACAACAGCAGACATTTATTATTATTATTATTATTATTATTATTATTATTATTATTATTATTATTATTATTATTATTATTATTCATGTATTGCTTGGGTTGTAATAAGTTTAATTTTGAATTATTTCTTTTATTTATGTTGTGTGTCCTAGTTATAAAGACCCCTTGTCCTGTAGACGGGGTGACATCCCCAGCCCTAATGGGGGCATAGGTAATGGGGTGTTACAAAATATGCTCCAAGATTGCCAAGTAAAAGAAAAAGCTTCAGAAATTTCACTATTGGTCCATTGAAAGAATCAAAGATGGACAAGTAATATTGTTAGCTCAGTAAGGATATAGCTAAAATAAAAAGAGAAGAAGTGTGAATAAACTCAACATAAAGAAAAAGTGCATAAAATAAGCCTAGTCTAGAAATAGAAAAGGTAAAAATAATCAACCATATACAAAAGACACGAATGATAAGAGAAACTCCCTGGGGCTGCCCTCCAAGATGCATTTCTGTTTATCATCGTTAGCATGGCGTGGTCACCCCATCCTCATCAATTGTAGGTTGAAATTTCAAAAGGAAGTTCATGAAAGGTCTAAATGATGAATCACTCATAAAATAGCTTCAAAAGATTCCTGTTTACCTTAAATACTCTACTTGCGTAAATACTTTGAATTTCTATAACATCATTAGCAAGCACATTAGTAACCAAGAAATGCCCAATCCATCTAGAGACAAGCCTACCTAGAAGGACTCTAATTCTATAATTATACATTAAAACTTTGTCACCCATATTACAAGCTTTTCTAGAAATCATCTTGTCATGATAACACTTAGTCTTCTTCTTATAAATCAAAGAATTCTTATAGATATCATTCCTAAGTTCCTCTAGGTCTTGAATTTGTACCTTGCGATGAACAAGTGCATCATGAATGCCCAAATTACATTGCTTAATAGCCTAGAATGCCCTATGTTCTAATTCAACCAGCAGGTGACAAACTTTACCAAATACAAGTCTATTTGGGGACATGCTAATTGGGGATTTAAATGTGGTTCTATATGCCCACAGTGCATCACCTAAAGGAAGACTCCAATATTTTTTATTAAGGCTTATAACTTTTTTCGAGAATGGATTTAATTTCCCTATTAGAAATATTTGGTCATTAGTTTCGTGATGATATGCTGTGGAAATCCTATGATGAACTATATATTTCTTAAATTCTATTGCAAAAATGGGATTCTCTAACACTAATGACGGGCTTAGAAATTCCAAACCTATTAAAAATTTGTTCATTCATAAGCATCATTAGTCTTCGTAGCCCTAGATTCAACAAATTTAGAAACATAGTCCACTGCTAGCAAAAAGTAGATATTACGAAAAGAATTTGGAAATGGTCCCATGAAATTAATTCCCTAAATTCCAAAAAACATCACAAGACAAAATATACTTAAGGGGCATCTCATTTTTCCTTACCAATTTTTCAATTCTTTGGCATTCATTACATGCTTTTATAGAAAATAAGCATCTTTATGTAAATTAGGCCAAAAGAAACCACATCCAAGAACCATGTGTGCAGTGCGTTGTGGACTAAAGTGATCCCCATATTCAAATGCATGATAAAATACAAGTATAGATTAAAATTATTTTTTAGGCACACATTTTCTCATAACATTATCTATACACATTTTGAACAAGTACAGATCATCCCAAAAATAGAATTTAGCATCAAGTTTGATATTTTCCTTTTGAGCCCTACTTAAATCTATTGATAGTTCTTTCGTAACCAAATAATTGACAATGTTAGCATACCATGGAGAGCTACCATGCAACAAATACAAATGCTCTTTCGAAAATAAATTAGAGAAAGATAATACTCCCCCTTCATCGGTAAGCCTACTTAGATGGTTGACCATATAATTTTTCGCCCCCCTTTTATTATGAATTTCAATGTAAAATTCTAGGAGCAAAAGAATCCATCTTAGGAGTCTAGGCATAGACTCTTTCTTCATGAGCAAATGCCTTAAAACTACATGGTCTAAAAATATAATCATCTTAGGTCCCGACAAGTATGAATGAAAATTTCCCAGAGCAAAATCAATGGCATAAAGTTCCTTTTCAGTGGTGATGTAATTGCATTGTGTAGGGTTAAGAATAAACAAGGCATAATAGATCAAATGAGGAACCTTATCTACCTTTTGCCCCAAAACAGCACCTACCACTTTATCACTTACATCACACATAATCTCAAAAAGCAAATCCCAATTCGGTGGTTATATTATGGGGATATAAATCAATTTCCTTGTTAGCATTAAAAGCCTTTTTGCAATTTTCATCAATGTCAAAAGAAGTTTATTTTTGCAACAAATGACACAATGGTTGTGCAAGTCTTGAAAAATATTTGATAAACTTTCTATAAAACCTAGCATGGCCTAAAAATTCCCTTATCCCATGCACATTAGAAGGATAGAAATTTGATTACATCAATTTTTACTTTATCAACTTCAATTCCCCTAGTTGAGACAAAATGCCCTAAAGCTATACCTTAGTTTATCATAAAGTGAGAATTTTCCTAGTTCAAAACAAGGATAGTTTTAATATACCTTTTTGGAATGATCTCCAAATTTTGAAAGTATGCATCAAAAGAATTTCCACATATAGTAAAAGCATCCATGAAAACCTCAATAATATATGTAACATACTCAGAAAAAATGGAAAGCTACATCTTTAAAAAGTACTAGGACCATTACAAAGACCAAAAAATATTCTTCCATATAGAAAGGTCCAAAAGGGATATGCAAATATGTTTTTTCTTAGTTCTTCGGTGCAACGACAATTTAAAAATTTTGAATAACACTTCTAGAATAAAAATATGAAGAACTGGCAAGACACTCTAATATTTGGTCTATTTTCCTTGGAATTTAATGTCCAAAAACTACTGCAAACTCTCCATCTATTTTGAAGTCTGATAGGGGCTAAATTAGTCATAATTTTCCTAGTTATTTGAGGCTCTTTTGTGATACATTTTGTTTAATAACTAGTCATATTCCTTGATATTTGAGATTTTACTCTTGGAAAGGTATTTTGTTCATTATTATAGATTTTTGGGGTAAAACGAAGCAAAAACGTCGCAAAACAGAGTAGAGGCGGCGCTGACCCGGATAGAGGAACTGGTGTTGGCCCTGCACTATTGACATAAACTTCGAGGCGACGAAAAATTGGTGAAACAGAGCAAAACAGAATGAAACCGGCGCTGGTTTTGAGAGCCAAGGCGGCGCCGGCTGCATGCTGGAATTATTGTGCGAAATTCAAAAAAATCGGCGAACAAGTGGAGAACCAGAACACAACTAGCGCCGGCTCTAGTAGCCAAGGCGACGCCGGCTATGCTCTAAGGGAATGGCGGAGCTGTGATTTTTCTACGCGGTTTTTGGTAATCTGTGGAGTTTTAATACTTTCCTACTTCTACTTGGCCCAGAACATTACACCAACGAGTTTAGACACTTTCCAAACCTATAAATAAATGAAAAACAAAAGGGAAAATGGGATAATTCATTGATTATCACAGAAAATCACTCAAATCAAAGGAGGAATTCTTCAATTCAAGGATGGTTGTGTAAGAAGGTCTTCAAAGGAAGAAGAAGGAGGCTTGTCTATGAGTGCTTTCTTTTACTTTGTTTTCTTTTTCTTGAACAATGATATGTTAACTGTTTTATTGTAATTTGATATTGTTTTAGATATTCATGATATTTTGAGTTATTTGATCTTTTGATTAATTGGTTGTTCTTCTTGGTATTTAATTACTTGAGCTTATTACGAGATTACTCGATTGGTTCTTTCCGTTAACTCGCTAAGACCAAAGGGGTTGGTAGTGGTTTCAATTTATTAATTTCATGTTTGTTGTCTCTTAACTCACCGAGACCAAGTGGGTTAATTGATGAGGACTAGGTAATTAAAGGTTAATTGAAGTTTGCCGAGACCAAGGATTCATTGGTTAATTTCATATTTTAAATTTACCGAGACTAAGGGAATTTAATCAAGGATTTTATTTAATACATCTTTGGGTGAATTAGTTGAGACGAGACCAAGTGATTCGAATTTATCTAGAAGGTAGTGATTTCATGGATTGAAAAAGAAGTAAATCTAGCTTAATCCTTCATGATGCTAAAAGAATAATTAGTTATGATAATAATTGGGTACTTTAAGATCATGATTGTCAAAATAATGGTTTGAGTTGCATACTTCACCATCATTGACATGTATATATTTTTATTTTTTTTGTTTTATTTTGCTTTTCACTTGATTGAGTCGGTTAAACAATGAAAGAAGAGTAATTAACGCAAACTTGTTCCTTGAGGATCGACACTCGTTTAAACCCTATGCTATGTTAATGATGAGTGTGCTTGCTCATATGTGTGATTTGGAATTAACGTTTTAATGTAAACTTAATTGGGAATGTGCTTAGTTTTTATATGATTTTTATACCCAAATCTATACGCATTCTCCTTCCTTATTCTCTATTATGGTTATTCTGATTTTCTTTGGAACTATATAAATTGTGCTTACCCACCTAGAATCGGTGATAGAAAAAATAATACCAACTTTTAGCAATTTCAAAATCTCATTTTCACTACTTTTATCTTTGGGGAGGGGGTTCCAATCTCCTTTGGAGGTTCCACAGATGTCTTAGTCTCATCATCTAAAATGTTGCAATACATGTAAGTAGATACACTAATCCCTATAATGTTGGCTAAAGTCCAATAAAATGCAGTTTTGTGGTCCCGAAGTATGGACATTAACCTCTCAGCTGAGAGATTATTAGTAATGATAATGCACAATGTTTTGTTTTTTCAAAAATATGCATATATAAGATGAGTTGGCAATGGTTTCAACTTAAGTGAAGCAATATTCATAATAGATGGCAACATACTTTCATGAGAATTAGGCAAATTAATTTTATGCTAAAAAATGGGGCATGTAACAAATTCTTCTACCATGTTCAGCATGCCAACATCAAAATTCACATGTAAAGAATTTAGCAAGTGCTCATTAAAATTCTAATATATATTAGATTGCATAATCTTTATGTGTGTGTGTGTGTGTGTGTGTGTGTGTGTGTGTGTGTGTGTGTGTGTGTGTGTGTGTGTGTGTGTGTTCAAGCATTTTCTCATCAAGTGGCTCAATCATATCAATCAAAGAGACATTAGAGAATTCATTAGAAGAAAATTTCATGGCATCAAAGATATTAAAACAAATTATATCCCCATCAAATTCCATTAATAGTGTGCCATTGTGAACATCAATTTGTGTCCTAGCCGTTTTCAAGAATGGTCTTCCTACAAGAATGGGGGAAGAGTTGAAGAGCTAGAATTATCCTCTATTTTATATACATAAAAAAAAATGGATCGTGGCTAAATAAAACACAGAAATAATGTAAAACTACAGCGGAAGCTTTTAATTAATTCCTTTACCTCTGCGTTTAGGTTGCATTTTTATTTGCTTAGGCTATGCTGATGTGCTGCGCTCAACTACTGGTGATCTCCTTGTGGATTCTAGAGAATATCCCGCAAGCCTTCTTCTTCTTCTTCTTCTTTTTATGAATGTAAAAATCTAAAATTTGACCACTGCCTCAACAAAATTGGTGAAAACTCTGGGAAGAATGATTGGCCTCAAACTCTTGACTAACTGCTTACGAGCAAAATAAAAAAGAAGTTATAATTTATTTTTTTTTCTCTTCTTGTTTAATAGAGACCCAGAGAAGAAAAGGTGAAAGGCATCTGTATATTTCTTGGTTTAACTGAGAACTTCTAAAACTCTACACATAAGTAGGACTCTTATCATAGATATTTTAAACACCCTCAAGAAATACAAAACACGTATATCTCTGGATATATGTTAACTGCACGAGCCTATCTAGCTAGTAGGGTTAGTTTAAGTCCAATTGGGTTTGGGTCTAAGCTATTGTGTTGGACTTTAAAATTTGTTTAATTTTGGACTAAGAAAAGACCAAAATTAAATAATAAATTGACCTAAATGGACTAAAATGATTTCTCAAGCCTTTTTCCTTGTTTACGCCCAAGCTAATTCTAATCATTCAATCTAGGCGCAAGCCCCAAATAATTAAATTAACCAACTAAACTAAGCTTTTAAACCATCATCTTTTTAGGCCTTCTATTTTTATCCTAGCCTCATAATAAATTAGACTATTTGAATAAAATAAAACCCTTTTTCTTTGAGAGCATTTCCTCAGTCTAAAAATTAATTAGGACTTATGGAGTATTTCAAGCACCAAAAGACATATCATCCTTGGCTACTTAAATGACTAAAATATCGCTGTTAAAAAATAGTTGTATTTTATATTTCAAATATTCTATATTATCACAAAAAATGAAATATTGACCCCAAGGAAAATGTTGCGTATAGTAATATATCTAACCTACAGATGTTATGACTAAAATACCTCTCTACATATCGTAATTTATTTAGAGAGGAAATAGTGTACTAACACCTCTTTGAATGACATATACCATTCTTAGATCTGTAGTCTTATAGTCCATGACTTCCTAGAATGATTTCGCTTTACCAAGGAGCTACCCTTAAGCAAATATCAAAGTCATGTTCCCAGGGCCGTGGATGTTTCCACTAATTGGATAGTCACAAGGAACGATATCTCATATAAGAGCATAGAAGTTGTCTTGTTGAATCTATCTTAACTAACTGGTCACACATACCAAACATTCAAGTATATTAGTCTTATAATAGAACCTCACATATAGCATATCTAACTACATTCTTCTAGCTTCGCTAGATCACCAACCCATACTTAACCCATAGGTTATAAATCCATACAATAGTTATAGTAGTCTAGGCTTCTTTTGATTTAGTACTTTAAGAAATCACTACTATAGCTCCAGTTTCATATATTAGAAATATGCTTATACAATGAAGTGAGAGGACTACTTACTGGCTAAAGGTAAGCCATTCCCTATTTGGAATTTATAGTATAATAACCATATGTTAATAAGATTCCCATTCCCATTAGCCAACTAAAAAATTCTATTTATATATTACGTAACCCATGATCCATTCTTTATTGTGAACGACATCTATTTACATTAATCGCTTACTTAAATACAATGGGTCACTTTCAACTTAAATCGCGCGTTATAAATTAAAATAAAAGAACACAAATATTATTGAGAATGATACTTTTATTTATTTCATCAAATTTACATTGGATACATAGTTTAGAGGGCATACATTCTAACAATCTCTAACTTGCACTCTAAGATTAAGTAAGCCTGTAGGTGCCTACCTCTATAGCATCTAAATGTTTTCTAAAGACTCTCTTTACTAAAGGCTTAGTGAATGAATCTGCTAGTTTTTTTTAGAGGCTATCTATTATACCACATACTATTTCCCTTCTCTGAATGAATTTCAAGATCATATGGTACTTCTTCTCAATATGCTTTCCCTTCTTGTGGTTTCTTGGTTCTTTAGATTGCGAGACAACTTCTGAGTTGTTGTAATATAGTGCTGTTGTTTTGTCTATCTATAGCATAACTATAAGTTCTAAAAGGAATTTCTAGAGCCAAACAACTTTCTTGGATGTCTCCGAAGCTGCCACATGCTTAGTTTCTATAGTTGAATCACCAATACAAGATTTTTCCATACTTTTCTATGAAATTGCTCCTTTAGACAAGGTAAGGATATATCTACTAGTAGATTTTCTTTCATCCTCAATGAGGCATCATCATATTTATTTTCTAGTATTTTGTACTTTAATTGAGGTAAATTCTTACAAAATTTATTACTTACCACACCATTTTCATGTTTTTTTTTTGTTAGGAAATGAAAAATAATAATTAAAGATGAAAAGGAAGGAAAAGAAAGAAAATGGAAAAAAAAAAATAAAGAAGACAAGAAAGAAGGTTAGCGGCTAAGGGAAGTAGCACATCTTGAGGCTACCTAGAGCTTACATGGAGGCCAAATAGATGAAAAATCGCACCTAAATGCAAAGAAAGAAGCAACATTTCTTCAAGATGGGTGACCAAGTTAGCCGCCTAGTATACTCTCCAGGGGTATCTAGTTCAGAATGAAGGTGCCCTGGGAAAGTCTAAGTACCCTAAGTCGCCAGGTTCTCTTATGTATTGCCAAGGCTTTAGAAGGAAGGCAACTAAAGGAATTTAAACTTCCTTAGGCCGCCTAGAAATCATCCTATTTGCCAAATTCTATAAACAAGGCGGCCCTAGGCCACCCTTTTGTCCAGAAATAAGGCGGCCTCCATTTCCCTAGGCTACCTACAATCTACCAACGCGCACAGTTCGATGCAATTTTGAAGACATATGGATCCCTACTATTTATATCGCTTTATACACTTCAACGCTTGGTTCTTGGACTTGGGTTTCTTTCTAAAATCCTAGGAGGCTTAGTTTTCAAACAAAATAAAGAGAATGAGCAAGGAATTTAAGGAAGAGAAAAGGAGGATTGCAAGGAGCTCTCGAGGAAGAAGAATAAATGGCTTCTCTATGAGTATTTTCTCATTTTTTTTTTGTTATCTTACTTGTAATTTTTATTCTATGATTTGATTTTTAATTGTAATAAATAGTTGTACCCTATTTTTATATTTTGGATTATGTATTTTTTTTAAATTTATAATTTTTACTCTATTGTAATTGGTTATTTGTGCTTATTTTATTCTTTTTGTTGTGCGGGTTTTAATTGATTTTCTTCAATTAACTGTTCTACCTTAATGATTTCAAGAGATGGGGTTAAGGTTGGAACACCAATTCAACTGATTTAATATTTTTCATCTTCAATTAACCTGAGAGGAAGGTTGTGGATTAGGGCTGATAACCAATAGGTTCTTAAAATTGCCTAGAGTTGGGGATTTTGTGGCTTCAAGATGAATTGGGATTGTGAGTAGTGTTTAATGCCTAGTTTGGTTTGGTTGATTAGGTAGAGATGCCAATTAACTAACATAGGGATTAGGAATCTCATAACTCAAAAGAATGTCAGATTGATTTGTAACTCACATGGCTGCCTAGAGTTGAAATTTATGAATCCAAAGAGTACTCATCTTTGAGATGTTTAATGGGGAAATTCTCTTTGTTATATGACCTTTCTCTCTTTCTAATTCTTTGATGAACTTCTGACTCTACTTGAGTGAGAACATAATAGGTTTCCCAATGTATTGTAATTTTTTGTACTTCACATATTTAATTGGCCAGACAATGAGATTAGAGTAAAGTAGTGGTAATTGCTAAGTTCCATATATTTGATCATTGTTATTCCCTATACTATGCAATGGGTACACTTGCTCTATTGTGTGGTTTCAGTATTTGGCATTTTAAATTAAAGCTTGATTTATATGGATTGTTATCACTATTTCCACTACATGAAAACACACATCAAGTTTTTAGCGCAGTTGTCGACAATATCATGAAAAACTTGAGTTTTGTTTAATTAGCCATGTATATATTTATAAATATTACTAATTATTTTTATGCAAATATTTGTTTCTATAGTTGTGCATTATACTGACCTTTACTTGTACATAGATTTCTTTTCCTTTTTATACCTTGTTTGTATGTTGTTACAATTATTTATTTTTAGTCTTTAAGATAAATATATTGTATCATTATATTTATTCTATTAGTATTATTATTTTTGATATTGTTGTATGTTGCTATCTTGGGAAATTATATATATATATATATATAGTTGATTCATTGGATTTCATTTTTGTTGTTATAAATAGCCTCGTTGTTGTGGATTAGTTTTTGTTGTTGTTGGGAAATATTGTATTTGTTGTTGCATTTGTATTTTTAGGATAAGAATGTTATTGTAAATGTCTACTAAGGAGATATTGTTATATAATAATTATTGTAGTTAACTGTTGTAAAATAGGCCTGGTTAATTATTGTTACAATGGTATTGAAGTTTTGAGGATTTGATTATTATCTTAAGGATGAAAGTATTGTTGGTAGTTTAGTTGTTGTTGTACTATATACTGTGGAGGTTGAAAATTTGATTGTGATAGTGGTAAATAAGTTGAGTTAATTAATTTGAATAGTTGATATTCTGTTTGTTAGCCCTAGGGGCATTCTCCTATGTTTTGACTTATGATAAATATTGATAAGGACTAACTTATATGACTAATATGTGATAAGACATATTTGACCTCAGTTCTTCCAAAGGCGTACAAATGAGACCGCTAAGCAGCTCTTGAGCAATGGAATTCAAGTTAAGGATAACTTCAACTTAAGAGCTTGTAAATCGTGAAGTCTTTGTAAAAGAACTATAGACTAGGAATCATTGTTAAGGTATCTCTTGTAAATTCCTTTGTCTCTTTACCTTATGATCAATTTGCTTTTACCTTGAAGCATACAAATAAAATGATTTCAAAGACTAAGTCTTCGTGTGTTTGGATTGAGTAATTTTGATGGACCTCTACATCCAAAACCCCATCGAATACTCTATAGCATTTTTCAAACTATTTTTGCTTTAAAAAGTGTTATTTTGGACTCTCCTTTTGGACGGATATCCTTCCACTTTGTGAATCCAAAACCCTAAAAATCCCGACAGAAAGAAACTAGCAATTAGTAGCCGTTGGGACTTCAAGTTTGGCTCATATAAAAGCCTTTAGAACTTGATTTTGAGGTAGATTTTTGTGCTATCTTTATCAGAAACACTATTATACTTTAGAATAAAAAAACTTCCTTTTCATTTGTGCTTTAAAGTGAAATAAAATTATTCCAAAGGTAAAAAGTATTAGTGCTTATTTGTTCACATTCTACTCAATCTGTGAGCTATTTCTGTAATCTCTCTTTTAATCTATCTTGTATCAAGATTAAGGAGGTAAAACCCAATTAGGGTGAGCCCTAATTTTTGTGATTAAATAGGTTGGGTGTAAAACCAAGTGTGGTGATTCTCTAGTGTAAGATTGGTATCACCTAGCACCATTGAGTTGGGAAAATGTTATAGTGAGTATTGTTAAAAATCCTTAAGTGAGAACTTAAAGTAGTGGATGTAGATCATTTGATGATCGAACCAATATAAATCCTTGAGTCTTTACTAGTGTTTTTTGCCTAAATCTCTCCATATCACTTTCACTACTTTCTACCCTTAAATCCTGTATCCTTTTCGCTAAAATTAATGGCTTCTTTATAAAATTTGCATTTTGATTTAAACCCCATTTTTAACATCTCAACTACCCATCTTTATTTCATATAATTCTGTGTTGATTTAAAAGACCCCTACTTGCACTCTTAAATCCCCGAAGCATTTCTGCTATAAGGTTCAAATTTTTCTTAAGGGGACCAAAAATTTTAATCTGTATTTATTTGCCAAAATCCTTATTCACCCAACTCTACCCAACTCTAAGATTTTTCAATTGGTATTTGAGCATTGGTCTACATTATCTTTATCTTAACAGCCTTGTAGCAAAGATTCTTATGGTAAACATATCTACTTTACCTTACATTGAAGGATCTTCCACGAATAGACCTCCTTTGTTCAATAGAAGTAATTACACATTCTAGAAAAATAGAATGAAGATTTATATTTTCTCAATCAAATTTGAGCTATGGAATCTGATTAAAAATGGTCCATTTATCCTGTTAAAATTTGTTGAAGGTAGAAAAGTGTCTAAATAGAGTGATAAATTTGATAATAAGGATATTTCAAAAATGACTCTAAATATTTTCCGGCAATAAATATATTTTGTTGTGTGCTTAATGCTAACGAATACAACCGTGTGAGTGGTTGTGTTTCAACTCATGAAATGTGGAGATTACTTGAAGTTGCCTATGAGGGGACAAATTAAGTAAAGGAATCAAAGCTAGGTTTTTTAGTCTAAGACGATGAATTATTCACTATGAAGCCAAGTGAGAACATCACTGATATGTTCACTTGATTCACAAATATCATGAATGGACTAAAGGCTTATGGGAAAACTTATTCCCTCGGTGAGCAAAACAGAAAACTACTTAAGTTTTGCCAAAATGTTGGCAGCCAAAAACCTTAGCTATAGAGGAATCTAAAAATCTGAATAGCTTACCTACTGGAGAGCTAATCGACTCCCTCTTGACCTATGAAATGAAACTTAAAAGGTTTCAAGAGTATGATGATGATGACAAGGGCAAACAGGGAACAACATAAAAGTAGTTGATGAAGAGGCTAACATTGATTAAATTGATTATGATGATAGTACTACTTTAGACAGAAGAATTGGCTATGGTTGTGAGAAAGTTCAGAAAAATATTCAGAGAAGGCCATTTCAAAAAGAGTAAGAAGCTTGTGAAAAAAAGAGCACAAACTTCTACCTTCAAACCTTAATGCTTTGAATGCAAAAGCACGGAGCATTTCATTACCAATTGTTTGGTGGCAAAAGAAAAGGAGGCCAAGCAATTCAAAAAGAAAAAGAAGGACATAAAGTTGAAACAAAGGAAAAGGATTGATTAGAACTTGGGATCAATCTGAATCTAAGACTGCAGAGAGTGGAGAATTAGAAAATGAAAAAGTGAACATCTGTTTTATGGCTATGAAGGATATGGTAAATCATATATCTCTAGGTTTAATAACTAATTTTTATGATTCTAATTGTGAAAAGCATGATGATCCTAGTGAATTACTTTTTGATATGTTTCATGAACTAAAAAAACTGTCTAGAAGAAATAAAGAAATGAAGATGAAAGTTGATTCTTTGTTAGATGAGAATGTAAAGTTGTTAAATGAGAACAAAGTCTCATTTAAGTCATATATGTGCTTGAATATTGAAAAGGATGTCATCATTACCTCATTGCATCATATGTCTCTAGAAAATAAATACTTATATGACAAAATTCGTTCTCTTGAAATTATGGTTAGTAATTTTGATGATATGAAAAATAAAGTCGATCTCACAACATACATTGAAAAATTTACAAATGGCAAAAACAATTTGGAAAAAATTGTTGGAATTCCAATTGCTTGGTGCACAACATATAGCTAGAAACCGAAATGATCTAGGCTATAGGCATGAAATAAAAGTTGGAATTACAAATCTCACTTTGTAAATGCTACTTCATCTTATATGACACACAATTGTTGCACATATTGCGAAAAATTTGGACACAAAATATCTAAGTGTCATGTTTGCAAGAATGTGCAATTTGGTGGGTAAAAAAAACTAGCACTAACCCCCGTGGATCTAAGAAGGTATGGGTACCAAAAATTACTCTTCTATCCTGTGTATAGGAACATTTGTTGGACAAAATGAACCCCACAAAATAGTTTTTGGACAGTGGATGCTCAAGGTATATAACTAGAAATGCCAGACTGCTGGAAAATATTCAACCTACAAGCGATGGATTTGTCACACTCGGAGACAAAAAAGAAAGAAAAAAAAACTTGGCATAGGAAATATTGGTAAGGGATCTTCAACTATGATCAAACAAGTGCTATTAATTGATGAATTAAAGTATGACAACATGTTTGAAGAAGAGTTGAGCAGTCTCTTCCGCCGAAACGTACTTGGGTGCTGGGATGAAGGTGGCATACTTAGAAAAGCGATCTACAACTACCAAAAAGGTGGCCACATCTCCCACCTTTGGTAAACCAGTGATGAAGTCCAGTGAAACGCATTCCCAAGGTTTCTTAGGCACAGGCAGCGGTTGTAAGAGTCCACCTTTCTTCAAACGATCGGCCTTATCTTGCTGGCAAATAAGGCACGTCTTCACAAAATCAGCAATATCATCTCGCATCTGGGGCCAATAATAGCCCTGTTGCACTAAGGCAGTAGTATCAGGCAACTATGTGATAATAGATGCAAAGTTATTTTTGAAAAAGATTCTTGCATTATCATGGATAGTTCTAGTAATAAGGTTATTTTTATTGCTAACCATATTGGAAATATATATGTACTTTTTCTTGATGATCTTATGGCACACAATAATAAATGCTTCTCCATGAATGATGATGATACCTATCTCTGGCATAGAAGATTAGGTTATGTATCATTACCCTTAAAAGACCTTGTTAGAGGACTATCCAAAATAAGATTTGATAAAAACTAAGTTTGTGATCCTTGCCAATTTAAAAAACAAACCAAAACCTCTTTTAAATCCAAGAAAATGATTTCCACATCAAAACCTCTTGAACTACTACACATGGATTTGTTTGGACCAATGAGGACTACTACTCTTGGTGGTAAGAGGTATGCTTATGTAATTGTGGATGACTTCTCAAGATTCACTTGGACTCTATTTCTTGCATAAAAAGATGAAGCCTTCTCTGAAATTTTAAAACTACTCAAACGTGTTCAAAATTTCCTTGGTTGCAAGTTGATCTCAATTAGAAGTGATAATGGTAGAGAATTTTGCAACCATGACTTTGCAAAATTATGTGATGAAAGTGGTGTTTCATGCAAATTTTCAGCTGCAAAAACTCCTCAACAAAAATGGTGTGATTGAGAGAAAAAATAGAACCTTGCAAAAAATGACAAAATCAATGATGTGTGAAAATTCCCTTCCAAAATATTTTTGGGCTAAAGCTGTGAATACAGCTTGCTACATCATCAACCATGTTATGCTAAGACCCCTTTTTAAGAAAAACTCCTTTTGAACTCATATTTGACAAAGTTCCATCTATTTTATATTTTAAAGTTTTTGGATGCAAATGTTATGTCCTCAATACTCGTGACAACCTTGGAAAATTTGATAGCAAATTTGATGAGGCTATATTTTTTGGATATTCTTCTAACAAAAAGGTATATATATTGTACAATAAAAGAACTCTATGTGTGGAAGAATTCGTACATATTTTGTTCGATGAATCAACTATATATTCTTCTAGAAATAACAACGGCAACTGACAGCAACGACGACAGCTGACAGCGACAACTGACAACGACAGCAGCTGACAACGGCGAGCGATGATGATGATGATGATGATGATATAGGTATCTCAAAAGCAAAGAGGAGCGAGCGGCATATGGCCCCTCCACTTGATATTCATGCTAAAGAAGAGGAATTAGAAGAATAACAGGTTAAAGAAATCAATCAAATGACTAAAGAGCCCATGAATCAGATCTGCCAAGAGATTGGAAGTATAAAACTGTCCATCCAAAAGAACATATCATTGGAGATCCTAGCTATGGAGTCAAAACCAGACGGTATTTTGTTGATAATTTTGCTCTACTTTCTAGCACTGAACCAAATTTTATTGATGCAGCCTTACATGATGATTTTTAAATTATGGCAATGCAAGAAGAGTTGAATTAATTTGAAAGGAATCAAGTTTGGAAGCTTGTCCCTAGACCACTTGACCATCCCGTAATCGGTACCAAGTGGGTTTTTAGAAAAAAACTTGATGAGCGTGGTAATGTTATTAGAAATAAAGCCCGATTAGTTACTTAAGGATTCAATCAAGAAGATGGCCTTGATTATAATGAAACATTTACTCCCTTTGCTCGATTAGAATCAATAAGAATGTTACTTGCATTTGTATCTTTCAAAGGTTTTATACTCTACCAAATAGATATCAAAAGTTCTTTCTTAATTGGTTTCATTGAAGAAGAAGTATATGTGGAACACCCTCCTGCTTTTACTCATGAACATTTTCCAAATCGTGTTTTTAAATTCTCCAAAGCTCTCTATGGTTTAAAACAAGCTCTAAGAGCATGGTATGAAAGGTTTAGTGGCCTTCTTCTAAAATGTTTTTCAATAGGATTAGTTGACACCACATTATTTATCAAATTTGAAAATTCTGATGATATCTTAATTGTACAAATATATGTTGATGATATTATATTTGGAGCTACTAATGATTTCTTGTGCAAGAAATTTGCCAAGATAATACAATAAGAATTTGAAGTGAGCATGATGGGAGAACTTAACTTTTTTCTTGGTCTTCAAACCAAGCAAACCAAAGATGGAATCTTTTTAAATCAAGCCAAGTATGCTAAGAAATTCCTCAAAAGGTTTGGTATGATCAAAGTAAAAGAAATAAATACATATATGAGCATATCGTTAAAGCTTGATAAAGATGAAATGTAAGGAAGTGGATGAATTAAAATGTAAAGATATGATTGGAAGTCTCTGTTATCTTACTGCTAGCAAACCTGATATTATGTACTCAGTGTGTCATTGTGCTAGATTTTAATCATGTCCAAAGGAATCCCATCTATGTGCTGTAAAACGGATCCTTAGATACTTAATTGAAACACATGATTATAGCCTGTGGTATCTTCGAACTAATTCATTTGATCTTATAGGATACATGGATGCCGACTATACTGGTTGTAAGGTTGAAAAAAAAAAGTACTAGTCGATATTGCCAATTTCTTAGAAACTCCCTTATTTCTTAGTATAGAAAAAAGCAAGCTTGTGTCTCCCTTTCAACAATTGAAGCTGAATACGTAGCAGCGGCTGGCTATTGCACACAAATTTTGTGGATGAAAAACACGTTGCTTGACTTTGGTTTAAATTTTAATTGTGTGCCTATCTTATGTGATAATACCAGTGCTATCAATTTAACCAAAAACGCTATTCAATATTCTAGTACTAAGCACATTAAAATTAAGCATCATTATATTAGAGATCATGAGCTTAAAGGTTATATGTGTTGAACATATTTCAATCGATGAACAACTTGTAGACATTTTTACAAAACCTCTGGCCAAAGATAGATTTAATCATCTGAGAAGAGGTTTGAGAATTATCAGAATTATGTAACTGATAATTTTGCAAAGGATTTATTTGCTTATTCTTTTAGAACTTCTGAAAGTACACCTTTCAAATAGAAATTTTGGATGCAATATCTTAGAAACATGAATCTAAAATCCCCTCAACAGAACATTTTATTTATTTTGCTTTTTGGACAAACTAATTTGGACTCAGTCCAAATCTAAAATAGTAGCAATCCAAAATTTGTGAAAAGCCCACACTTTTTAGTTGTTAGGACGAAAAAACACATGAGTCCAGAAGTCATTTTTTGAATTTTCAAATGTCTGCGCTTTTCAAAAAGGGTGATCCTATCTCTGCTAAAATCTCTGATTAAAGGTACTTGATTGTATTATCTCCTAATGAACATAGGAAATCACAAAAAGTTACCTTTTCTCTCTCCTTGAAATCTGAAAAATCACCATCCATCTTTGCATTTTTTTCTCTCACTTCATATCTTCACCCTCTCCATTGAAACAAAAATCTCACATCATCCTCTCGCTACTGCCATTGCAAAACCACCAAAATCCGACAAAGGAACCAAACAAAAGATAAAAAAGGATAAGAAAAGCATGGTAGTGACTTCGACGAAAGCTGTTGCCGCCGCAAAATAGAACACCAAATAGAAAAGAAAGAAAATCGTTGTTGAAGAAACAACCTCACAATCCAACTCATCAATAGAGCTTCCTGTACCAGAAAGATCTAAGACACAAGTACCTTGATTTCTCAATCTAAAATGTGAATTTGAATTTCATGACTGGTTATCTAGAAATACAACTATGGTCTCTAGATATTGAATTGATGCAGAGGCATTTCTAAACTTTTCTGACATCTTGAACACGTTTGAGAATCTTGGTTGGGGGGTTTTGCTGTCAATAAACGAGGAACTATACACCCCTCTGGTATACGAGTTTTATACGAACTTGAAAAAAGGGAAGGTTTGAGGAGATTAGGAGAGGTTTTATGATACAATGGTACACCGCTAGAGTAGGATCAGCAAACATGGATTTTGACCATCAGTTGTTGAATCGAATTTTTAGAGTTAGAGATGGAGGAATGTAATTTTGTGAAATTAACAAATTTTCTAAAGAATAGGACCTATTTGATTTACGAAGGTTCAAGGCAAGGTTTACTTGAGGGAAGAGATTTAAGAATTCAAGTGACAGAAACCCACAGTGGTTGAATGGCTTTGGAAGGATTTTGCACTATATGGTGTCGGCTATGGTTACTCTAAGTTTTGGACATAAAACATCAGTGAGATCATGCAAATGATACAGATGTTAGCCCTGTCTAACGGTAGATAGATCAATTTTTGCTTTTTGGCAATTAAGCTCATGCTTCAATCGAGAAATACATCTCACAAGTCACTACCGTATGATAATCTCTTGACCAAAGTCTTTAGCCATTTCAGTATGAATCTAAATACTTGTGCTCCTGGACACTTTAAGACAAATGTGTACAATATAGAATCCTTTGAAAAAAATGGGTCTTGCTTGGAGATGTGTTAGATAAGGAAAGAGAAAAGCTGTTAAAAATCATGATTGAAGGAAAAAAAACTGCACCTGCTACCTAAACAAGAACGAAATGGAAGTTTGATACAAGTGAAGAATCCTCAAACAAGGGCAACCAAAAGACTAAGGAAAGTAGTCTGACTCAAAGTATCTTGAATGCTTTAAACAGCTTGGCTGAAATTTTTGATGGATTTCGCATAGAAGTTTCTACTGAGTTGCAGAATTTAGAAACCAGATTGAGCAATGTGGAGGAAAAGAAAGTGGAACAGGCCACTAAGGAAGTCCATGATGATCAAGCACATTCTCAAGAACAAATGACTAAAACTGAAACTACCTCTCCTCAAATTGAAAAAGCGGTTGGTAAATAAGCTTAGCAAGAAGTGCAAAAGGAATAGGAAAAGAACACAGAGGAAGCAGATGAAAGTGAAAAGGATAAAGAGATAGAGAATGAAGTTCCCAGAACTGCTGCCCCTACAGTTGTATTGTAAGCTCCCAAGCCAGTCATACTTGGAATCTCCTCTAGAAAATGCCAGAAGCACGTGGTAGTAAAAAGAAAGTCCATTAGAATTGTTGGACAACATTCTAAGAAGAGTACTAGGACTAAACCTACGACCATCCACATTTCCTAACTTGCCAATCATGCGTGCTGCTTGTTGACCTCTTATGCCCGAACAATTTTTATTTTCTTTAATAAATAATTTTATGATATCTACCCTAGTGTTTGATAATTTTTTTTTCTTTTAGCCTAAACAATTTTATTTCTACACTAATCCTCTATTGATCCTTTTGATTATATGCTTACTCTCTCGATCAGAGATTAACAATATGCACTATATCGCGGTCTTTCTTGCATTTTGATTGATGACAAAATGGGAGAAAAAGTAGAGGATTGTGAATGGATTGTAAATTGTGAATCTGGTTATGGAGTATATTGTGGTTATGGACAATATATTGTTATGACTATTATGAATTATGAATTTATAGATTGTGATCATGACTATTTATGGTTATAGTTTGAGAATGCAAACTTTGAAGAATTGGGTGACTTGACAGAGACTATATTGAGATGTTGTTGTTGTTGTTATGGACTAAGGAGATTGAAGTACGGGTATGAGTTCATTGTGCATTCTGTCTAATTGAGATTTGGCTGGATGATTTGTTTTAACTATGGTTATGATATGCCTTTACTAAATATTAGAATGATGAGGATACCTACGAACACATTTATTTTAGTTGTATAGAAAAATCTTTGTGTTAAATTTCCTTGAGAAAAATGAGTTCGGACAATTCCAAGGAAATCATTGATCTATCCTCTTGAAATTTTCTTTACCCTGCACAGACACATAGGGAGTTTTGGACTTACATTTCTTCAATCCAAAATAGCAGTCCAAAAATGACCCTTTAAAATGTTAGCTTTTGCCTAATTTTACCTTATTTTGGATGTCTAAAATCTTGAAATCCAATCTTATTTTCAAATGAACTTCACAACTAGCATCTCGTTATCCTCCGTTCATATATGCACATACAAATGGGAGTATTACATCTTATGATTTATCTTATGTAGTCCTTTATGCACATAACTATATATTCTTTTTTTTATTTGACCTTTATATGGCTATTTCCCTATGAAATAGTCCTTTTATGAAAGGAAGGAGGACATGGAGGTTGGTTAGGCCATAGGCTCATTAAGTCATGTTTGTGAGTACATGCTTAAATTTTTTTTATCTTAAACTCATAAACACTTTTTGAGTCCTACAATAAGATAATGTATTTTAGTTAAAAATATTCTTATTTCTCTCTGTCTAACATGTCCATACTGTGTATATCATTATTTTTATGACACAATCCCATAAAGTTTGTCATCACTCAAAAATGGGGAGATTGTTAGCCCAAAGGGCATTCTCCTGTGTTTTGACTTATGACAAACATTGATGAGGACTAATGTGTATGACTTATATGTGATAGGACATGTTTGAACTCAGTTTTTCCAAAGGTGTGCAAATGAGACTGCTAAGCAAATCTTGAGCAACAAAATTCAAGTTAAGGATAGCTTCAACTTAAGAGCTTACAAATCATGAAGTCTTTGTAAAAGAACTGTAGACTAGGAATCATTGCTAAAATATCTCTTATAAATTCCTATGTCTCTTTACCTTATGATCAATTTGTTTTTACCTTGAAGCATGCAAAAAAAAAAAAAAAAAATGATTTCAAAGACTAAGTCTTCAGATGTTTGGATTAAGTAGTTTGGATGGATCTCTAAATACAAAACTCCATCCAATACTCTGTAGCATTTTTTAAAAATGTTTCTGCTTAAAAAAGTGTCGTTTTGGACTTAGCTTTTGAACAGACATCCTTCTACTTTGTGAATCCAAAACTCTGGAAATCCAGACAGAAAGTAACTAGTCTTTACTAGCTGTTGAGACATAGGGTTTGGCTCCTATAAAAGCCTTTAGAACTTTATTTTGATATAGATTTTTGTGCTATCAATTTTAGAAATACTCTTACACTTTAGAATACAAAAATCTCTCTTTTTATTTGTGCTTCAAAGTGAAATAATTTTTTTTCAAAGGTAAAAGGTGTTGGTGCTTATT
Organism: Voacanga thouarsii; assembly: GCA_026120185.1. NCBI lineage: Eukaryota > Viridiplantae > Streptophyta > Magnoliopsida > Gentianales > Apocynaceae > Voacanga > Voacanga thouarsii. The sequence goes on from JANUWF010001605.1 coordinate 3,190,022, forward strand.
TGTTCACATTCTGTTCAATCTATGATCTATTTATGTAATCTCTCTTTCAATTTGCCATGTATCAAGGTTAAGCGTGCAAAACCCAATTGGGGTGAGCCGTGATTGTTGTGATTAAAAAGGTTGGGTGTAAAATCAAGTGTAGCGATCCTCTTGTGTAAGATTGGTGTCACCTACCACCATTGAGTTGGGAAAAGGTCTTAGCGAGTGGTGTTAAAATCCCTAAGTGAGAACTTAAGATAGTAGATATAGATCATTTGAGGATCGAACCACTATAAATCTTTGAGTCTTTACTTGTGTTTTTTGCCTAAAATTTTCCACTACACTTTCACTGCTTTCTACCCTTAAATGCTGTATCTTTTATGCTAAAATCAATGGCTTATTTATGACCTTTCATTTTTTATTTATGCATGTCTTTAACATCTCAATTACCCATCTTTATTTCATACCATTCTGTGCTGATTTAAAAGACCATTGCCTGCACTCTTGAAGCCCTAAAACATTGCTGCTATTAGGCTTGAATTTTTCTTAAGGGGACCAAAATTTTTAATCTACATTTGTTTGGCAAAAATCTTATGTACCCCCCTCTAAGGTTTTTAGTGTTTTTATGGATTATTGTTCTTGTTTGGCGATTTGGTTAACTTTTTTACACCATTTGTATTATAGCTATGAAATGTGGGATTTATTTGTTAGTTGTTTGGGAGATGACATAATTTTTTAGAAGGTGTAGTATTCATGGATTAGTAGTTGGTCTAGCGAAAATTTTTTGAGTTTCTTTTCAATAAGCCATTAAGTCCTTGATTCTTCACTCTTTTTTTTTCATTTATTTAGTTTATAGTGGGTTGTGTATTGTATAATAGTTCTAGTACTTTGTATATTAGTATTTGGTTGAGTATAGAGGCTGTGTATTTATGATAGTATTTAAGCATATATATAGGTTTTGGTTATTCCTAGTGAAAATATTGGTTTTGTCCTTTTTATTTTGTTATGTTATTGTTGTTGTTACTAGTGTATAGTGTATTTGATAATGGTATAGATTTTGGTATCTTATTGCTTTTGCTATCCTACTTGTAATTAGCCTTATTGTTTAGATTTTATAAACATAATTCTTTATGGTATTTCATTGGTTGATTCTTCTTTTTATGTAGAGTTAATTTATGAGATGTACATACAACTTCTTATACATTTTTAAGTTACCTTATTTGTATATATTTGTGACTTAAATTTAGGCTGATACCTATATTATTTAACATTCATTATCATTTCAAATGCTTCTTTGTGATAAAACAATTTTTATTGTTGAATTTCACTTTTGATTGGTGATTCTTTTTGCAAATTAAAAATTAATTTTTTCAGTAACAGGAACAAATTGATGCTTGCTAGGACATCCAAAATGGCACCGGATATTTTATGTTACTCTATTTTATTTTCTTATGATTCATTTTGTTATTTCTTTGTTGTAATTTAATTGTGTTTTATTTTTGTTTTTGTAGTTATTCATTCTCTTTTGGATAATGGAATCATCTTTTCCTTCATAAAAAAATTTGCAACAATCATGCTTTGGGACAATAAGCTTCAAGATACTTGGGGGAGTATTGCTTTACCTTCTCATCTCTTTTATTTCTTTTAGTCCCATTGAAAATGTGTATATTATTTAATTTGTGGTAAATGAGGATATTGTCCAATTTAAATATGGGGGAGGGATTGAATAATATTTCTTTACAATTTTTTATTAATTATTTTGGTAATTTTTTTATATTTGGGCTAAATTTCTTGTTTTTGCATTTGGGATTAAATTTACTCGGATTTTTTCACATTGTTGGGGTAATTTTCAAGACTTTTAATTATATGTGGTGATATGTGTTTGTTTGGTGGAGTTATTATTTATCTTTCAACTTAGGAATTCTAGTTAAGAATTTTCTAAAAAAGTTAATTTTATATACATTTATATGTTGGGCATGACATTTACTAAGTTTTGAGAAGTGAGTTAATATTGTTTATACTTTTGAAAATGTTGTGCAACTTGATTCAATGAGAATAGATAAAAACTTTGTAATGAAATATAGAACATAGATTATTAACGTATATCTAGTTTCATGAAAATTTCCATTTATTCATTTATTTTGTATGTTGTATTATACAAATTTTCAATTATTTATTATATTTTTCAAAAAAAGGCAATTAGGAGTAAGAGATATGTTGCTTCATGCACCTATCGAAATGAGGAGAAAAAAAACTCTAGGAATGAAAAATGCATGTCCTATGATGAAAAACGTGCGATGAAAAAGAAGAGAAAAGAAAAACAAGAAAAAGAAAAAGAAAGAAAATAAAAAAGTAAAAATGCAAAAGATGCAAAAAGGGCATTTAAGTTAAAATCATTATAAATGCATTCCCTTGAAGAATGAAAAATAATAAAGAATGAGAGGCTCCTACTTTGCTATATCAATTTGAAATGTATTGTTGTATCAAAGTGTAAGGTTTTATTGCATTGTAATGTAACACATGCAATACTTGTACTTAGGGTAAGCCAGGAGACTTCTGTGGGTCGATTGATCCTATATCATATAAATCATTTTGTTTCAATTCTTGATTGGAGAAGTAGAGTGAATCACAATTATTTGGCATGAACTTGGTTAATTTCAAGTTCAATGTTCTTAGTTGTGTCTAGTTTAATATAAGGGTAAAAATGGAGTTAACTTGGATAGATTGGTGTTGAGATGAAATCTAAAATGGAGGAAGAAATAATCTCTTTACCATTTTAACCGTATTGAATATATGCTAATTTGTTATTTGTAAACTCACCAAAAATGCTATGTATAATATTTTTCATTTTGCTTGTAAATTAGAAATTCTTTATCCTTGAGAATAAATGTATTTTACTTTATTTGTACACTAGTCAATTTGTGAATAAATGTAGGGTACGTGATTTGTATATTAGTTAATTCTTTGTTTGTGAATAATTGTGGTTTGCTTAAGGACAAGCAAATAATTAAGAGTGAGGGTATGTGATGAGGGCTCATTATATATATATATATATATTCTAGTATTTTTGTGCTTTAATTGAGATAAATTCTTACACAATTCACTATTCACCACAACATTTTCATCTTGTTTTTCTTAGAAAATGAAAAATACCAATTAACAATGAAAAGGAAAGAAAAAAAAGAACAGTGGAAGAAAAATGAAGAAGCCAAAGAAAAAGGTAGGCAGCCAAAGGAAGAAGCACTTCCCTAGGCCACCTAGAGCTTACATGGAGTCTAGGCAGACGAAAAATGGCTGCCAAAGGAAGATTAACTTCCCTAGGCCGCCTATGTGCAAAGAAAGAAGCAACTTTTCTTAAAGAGGGGCGGCTGCCTTGTGTAGTCTCCAAAGGAGTTTAGTTTAGAAGGAAGGCAGCCTAGTGAAGTCCAAGTACCCTAGGCTGCCAAGTTCTCTTAAGTATTGCCAAGGTTTTAGAATGAAGCAACCAAGGGAATTTAAACTTTCCTAGGCTGCCTAGTGATACATAACTTTTGGGTATATAAAATCATCAATTTTAAATCCATCCTTTAATCAAGTTTTAAATAAAATATTAATCCCAAAATACACATGTGAGCAAGTATACTAATCGCAAGCATAGTATAAGGAATTAATTAGTATCCATCCTCAAAGGAACAAGTACACACTAATCACTTTTCATTCATTGTTTAACCGACCCAAATAAAGTGATAAAATAATTAAAAAAAGTAAAAATATATATACAACTCAAGGATGTGAAAGTATGTAATTAGACAAATATTCGTGAAAAAAATGTCTATGAATCACTTAGATAATATCACAATCAATTATTATCTTGGTCTCACAGAGGATTTAATATAAACCACTTCGTTTGCAATCTATGAAATTGCTATCTTCTAGTTAAATTAGTGAACATATTCTGTCTCGATTAACCTATCCAAAAGAGGTATTGAAATCAATCCTCATAAAAATCCCTATATTCTATGTGATCTAAAGCATGAAATTAGTCAATGAATCCATATTCTAGCAATAATTAACCAACCTTTGATTACCAATGTTATAAACAATTAACTCCCTTTTCAACCAAGTTAAGAGATAACAAATATGAAACTAATCAATTGAAGTCATTGCCAACCTCTTTTTCAAGCAAGTTAATAACAAAACCCAATCAACCAAATCCGAAAGGAAGTAATCAAATACCAAGAATAATAATCAATTGTTCAAAAGACTAAGTTAATCAATAAATCATGAATCACATGAACAACGTCCAATTACAATGGACATATTGAATACATGATTGTTTAAGGAAAAGAAAACAAAGGCAAAAGAAAGAACTCATAAACAAGTCTCTTTCTTCCTCTTTGAAGACTCTCTTAAACAATCCTCCTTGATTTAGGTGAACTCTCCTTCAATGAGAGATTGAGAATTTCTGCTCTTCAATCATCTCTGTTTGTTTTATATCTCAAATCCTTGAGTTCTCTTATACTTTTATGGCCACTTGGATGCTAATTTCAAGGCTGAGGAAGTCTTGGCAGAATAGGAATAGGAAAATACCAAAATCCTTGGATAATCTCTAATTCCGTGTAAAGAATTTCTGCCTCCAGAGCATACCTGGCGTCGAGTACATTCGACCCACCTGGCACTAGGTGCACTCTATTCTTCTTCTGTTTTTGCTCTATTTTTTGTTGTCCCTCCTTGGCAGACAGAATGGACCCGGTGCCAGGTATACTTGCTAGACTTGGCACCAGGCCTAGTCTGGAAAAATCCCTAAAGCTTGCTCAAACTCTGTTGCTGGAGCAGAATGGACTTGGCGCCTGGTCCACTGGTTGGGCCTGGCGCCACATTCTAGTTATGTGTACTTTGTACTCGATTTTACCTTAAATCTGCACATATTTGCCAAAAACACCTTTTATAAGCAAAATGTCAAATAGGAAGGAATATGCCCAGTTATTACAACAAAAGTATCTAAAAACAACCTAAAATAACTAGGAAAAGAATAGTAATTTTAACCCCTATTACATACCCCAACACTTGAACATTTGCTTGTTCTCAAGCAAAACACTTTAGTCCAAAAAATTATCAAGACAACATAAGTTTTTTCACATTCAAAAGTTTCTTTATCATAGCAAAGATCATATCTTCCTTTCAAACTTTAGATATAACTCTTGTCATTCATACCCTTTGAATGCAATTTCAAACCTTGAAACATTGGCCAAGACATTGAAGATTAAAAGGTAAACAAATCACAGCAAACTAACATAAGAACAAGGGGGAAAAAATGCAGCAGCTCTTGCGTGAAGGGGAAAAAAATTACCTCTTCTTGTTCTCAAAATTGGCTGGACTGGAATATGTAGAACGGGGGTAGGTGCACTGGTGGAAACCTCTGGTGCTATTTCAGCAAGCTTCCTACTGCATCTGTGCATGTATATAAATGCCAAATTTCCTCTCAATCTTCCAATATAGGGCAAAATATGTCAGCCATCTTTGAACTTTTACAAATTTTGATTTTCACCCTTGAACTTTAAAATGTGTGATTTTAGCCCTTGAACTTTTATAACACCTAAAAAAATAGCCCTTTCAATAATAAAACATCAAGTACAATACAAAATTACTAAATTTTAGCTCTCATTTCCCCATTTTTAATTTCTAAAATATTATTCTTCAACTTTAATCTCGCTCTCTTCTCTTCGAATTTATTCGTTTATTAACAACAATTTTAAGATCTAATTTTAAGCCTTTTATAAGAGTCAATAATCTTGAGATTACTCTTTTGCACTTTTTTTAATCTAACCATATAACAAAAATAACATATTTTACCGTTTAATAAACAAAACTAAGACATAAAGATGAAGAAGAAAAAAAACCGATTCAGTTCTTGAAGAATAGTAATTTTCTTGGCGTCTCTACAGGAAGGAAGAATAAATTTGAAAGTAGAAGTGAATTATCAAAAAAAAAAAAAAAAGTCTAAAAAGAGAAGTGAGAGACGCGCAAGTCACAGTAGTCTTTTCCTGTCATATATAGAAGTTACTTTATAAGAATTAGAAGGATGACACAATATTGTGAGAGTTGAGTAAATGAAAATACCTATAAAATAGATCATGTGGAAGTCATATGATGAACTTCCGTGAGCACTTAATAGTTTTAATTGATGGAAGAGCTAATTCGAAGAGAAGAGAATGAGATTAAAGTTGAAGAATAATATTTTAGAAATATAAAAATGGTAGAATGAGAGCTAAAATCAAGTGATTTTGTATTGTACTTGAGCTTTTATTGTTGAAAGGGCTATTTTTTATGTGTTTTAAAAGTTCCGAGGGCTAAAATCAAGTATTTTAAAGTTCGAGGGTGAAACTCAAAATTTGTGAAAGTTCAAGGGTGGTTTACATATTTTGCCCTCTAATATATAGCTTACCTAATTCACGTTTGGTGAAGACTCACAAGACTAAGGAATTTTTTCAAAGAGAAAGGAGAGTTTTTTTCTCAGGAAGAAAACGCCGTTTTTTTTTTCTATTTTCATGTTTAACCTAAATAAAACATTAGGTAAAACTAGACTTTTAATTTCGCCCATTAGACTATTATTAGTTTAGCCTTTTGAACCAAATTAATTATTCTAATTAGAATCAAATAAATAGCCCAATAAATAATTAATTTTTCAGCCCAAATAAACTAGTCCAATTAACAAGACTATATTACTTTAGTCCCAGGTCAATCTTTAATTATTCAGACTAGGCCAAAGCCTTGAACAATTAATTAACCCACCAAACTAATTTAATTAATTTTCTCTCTCTGTGGACCTTTATTTTATTCTAACTCAATAATTAAATCAGGCTACTTAAATAAAAATAAATTCTATTTAATTTAATTTAAGACCAAGTCCTTAGCCTGTATATAATTAGGACTTATGGTCTATACTGGGGACCAAAAGACACACCGCATTGGCTACTAAAGTGACTAAAATAACCTTACCATATAAATAGATGTATTTTGTATTTTAAATATTTTCTAATATTACCATAAGAAAATATTGACCACAAGGACAATGCTACGTTAGCAAAGTCTCGATCTACAGGTAAAATGACTAAAATACCCCTCTATACATCGCCGTGCATTAGAGAAGAAGAAATGTACTAACACCTCTCTAAATGACATCTACCATTCTTAAGCTTTTAGTCCAATGATCTACGACTTCCTGGATTGTTTCCGCTTTCCAGGGGAGCTACCCTAAAGTAAATGTCCAAATTTTGTTTCCTAGGGCCCTGGATAATATTTAGATCATTCAGACAACCACAAAGGGCGATATAGTATAGAAACTATCTTGTACAAGTATGTCTTAACTAACTAGTAACATATACCCAATATGCAAGTATATTGGTCCTACGATAGAACCTCAACTAAAGCATATCAAAGTACATGCTTCTAGCTTCGTCAGACCACCAACTCATACTCAAGTCGTAGAGTACTAGTTCACGCTGTAGCAGTAGTAGTCTAATTTCTACCATATAGTACTTTAAGAAACCACAACTACAGGTCCTGTTCTACGTATTCAAAATACGCTTATGTCATAAAGTGACTGGACTACTCACTGGCCAAAGGTAAGCCATTCCTCATTTGGAATTCATAACACAATAACCTAGACATGATGAGATTTCCATTCTCATCAATCGGTTAAGAACAAACGTTTATGTGTTAAGTAACCCATGACACATACCTTACTGTGAAAGACCACCATTCACATAGACCACTTACTTAAACACAATGGGTCTTTTCCAAACGTAATTGTGCACAAATAAAATGTAAATTCACAAATAATTTTTGAGAATAAATTCTTTTATTAAAATATTCGATGTTTAATCAGAAACCTAGTCTAACAGATCATATTTCCCAATAGACATCACAAAACTCTTGAAGTCAAATTAATCAAGTTCATACCTTAATCTACAAAAATTATTTCACTCCTCAAGTAAAAATATAGATAACATGAATCACATAGGTCAAGCCATCTACCAACTCAAGCATTATAAATCCAAAAATTACACACTCAAGTTATGATTTGAGGAAAGCACTCCAATTTTTTTCCCTCAAAATAATTTTTAATGACTTTAGGAATTAATAGCCTCAAGTGCATAATTTCTCTTCACACACCTTATTAGCCCCTTTACAGTCATCACTCACCATTTTTTCCACAATTCTTTTTTCTACGCTCTTGCTTGCTTTTTTGCCTTCGGGATAGCCTCAAGAGAGTGCACCAAATACACTTGCAACTTCTCCCCATATTGACCCCCTTTCTGCTAAAGGTCTTCAAAGATCATCAATAAGAGCATTTTTTTTTTTCTAATTCACACCAACCATAGCATTGTTTTCACTCAATGTTTTTCTGTTCAACTTAAATCAAAATTTTTTCAACATTCTCCTCAATCTTTCCTCTCAAAGATCTTTTTATAACTCACATTTTTTCCCCATCATAACTCAAAGCTAGCAAAATTTAAATTCATAATACAAAAGTTAGCCAATAACTCTTCCTATATTCATCATATGTCCTATATTTCAACTAGATAAGTCAAATAACATTCAAACACCAATGAATAAACAAGATTAATCAAAATTCTCAAGTCTTGAGAAATATCTTTTCCAATCAACCAATTTTATGAAACTCAACCTACTGAATGACAAAACTCAAATCCAAGTAAGAAAAAGAATTACAACCTTGCTTAACAATGAAACCACCAAAATTTTCGAAAAAAATTATCACAAACACAAAATATATTCACTAAAATGATATGGAAAAGCATTTCTTCAACCTTTATTCTCCCCCCCCCCCCTCCCCCCACACACACACACACTTAAACTAGACAGTGTCCTCAATGGCCAAAGATAGAAGAATAAAAGTACAGCCAATAAGACTAAGATGAAGAAAGAAGAAGAATAAAGTGAAGAAGATACTTCCATTACATTATCGTGCCATCGGGTTTTAATCCACCTCAAGGAAGGATCATTACAAGAGTACCTACTAAAAGAAAAGAAATAAAAGAAAGAAAACATAAATATAGAAAATGAAATAGACAAGAAAATAAAAGAAAAGAAGAGATAAAGACTCGAAAGATAAAGAAGCTAAGATGGCTTATGGCTCATTAAAAGTAACATCGAGATACTCCAAAGTGCCTAATTCATCCCCCAAATGTGGCTTTAATCTACTTCCATTGACTTTACTGATTCCTTTAGCTGTGTGAGAAACCTTAATAAGTCTAAATGGACAAAATTAATGTATCTCATACGATCTCGACCATCAAGATTTTAACTTACCTGGGAAAAGTTGAAGTCTAGAATTAAAGATTAACACCTTATCTCCTTTTTGAAACTCATGGGGAGCACGAATATGCCTCTCCTACCATTGTTTCATCTTATTTTTGTAAATCCTCGAATTATGGTAGGCATCGTTACGCCACTCATCCAACTCATTCACTTGAAGTATTTTTTCTTTTCCTACAAGATGAAGGTCAAAATTGACAAACTTTATTGCCCAATGAGCCCTATGTTCAAATTCTACCAGTAGATGACATGATTTCCCATACACTAACTGATAAGGGGTTGTACCAATGGGAGTTTTAAAAGCAGTCTTATAAGTCCAAAAAGTATTAACTAGTCTCAAACTCCAATCCTTTCGTGTATGATTGACTACTTTTTCCAAGATTCTTTTTAATTATCTATTGACCATCTCAGCTTGGCCACCTCAGAGGGTACCGATTCCATGTTGGGATTGGGCAACTCCTTACTACTCCTTAGTGTAATAACAGCTGAATCATGTTGTGCTTTTACCCCTACTGATGACTTTATCACTAAATCCGTTAAAAACCAAATTTGCCTTTCCATATTTCTAACTATGCCCTCAAATTTTTTCAATGTGTCTTCTATCTTAGAAAAACTCTTAGTTGCATGGGTGGCAAATTTTTCCGACACCCCTTCTATGGCAATGGAGTCGGATGGTTGAGTTGTCATTCTATGAGATATGTTAGGATACTGTCCCAAGCTCCAATTGGCCATCTTACCTATACAAAATAGTTGGTAGTATCATATATACACATCATAATCAAGTTAGTTAGTGACGATACATTTTCACAAATTAAGTTACAAGGAATTGCACATACAGAGACATTCAAGTACAAGTATACAAGAACACAAAATACAACACCTAGTCATACAAGGCACCTATATACATATTTACATATTTATATATAAACATATCAATACGGTTAAATCAACAAAATCGAAGCTTTCATGACATTGGTCCCCGGCAACGGCGCCAAAAACTTGATGCGTAAATTTTGGGTATATAAAATCATCAATTTTAAATCCAACCCTTAGTCAAATTTTAATTAAAAAATTAATTCCAAAATACACATGTGAGCAAGTATACTCATCGCAAACATAGTATAGGGAATTAACGAGTATCAATCCCTAAAGGAACAAGTACACACTAATCACTTTTCATTCATTGTTTAACTGACCCAAATAAAGTGATAAAATAATTTTAAAAAAGTAAAGAAATATATACAATTTAAGGATGTGAAAATATGTAATTAGACAAATATTTTTGAAAACATGACTATGAATCATTTAGCCAATACTACAATTAATTATTATCTTGGTCTCATGAAGGATTTAATATAGACCCACTTCATTTGTAATCTATGGAATCACTATCTTCTAGTTAAATTAGTGAACATATTCTGTCTCGACTAACCTATCCAAAAGATGCATTCAAATCAATCCTCATATAAACCCCTATATTTTAGGCAATCTAAAGCATGAAATTTTTCAATGAATCCATATTCTAGCAATCATTAACCAACCTTTCATTACCAATATTCTAAACAATTAACCCATTTTTCAAGAAAATTAAGAGATAACAAACATGAAACTAATTAATTGAAGTTATTACCAACATCTTTTTCAAGCAAGTTAATAACAAAACCCAATTAACCAACTCCGTAAGGAAAACAAGTAATCAAATACCAAGAACAATAATCAATTGATCAAAAGACTAAGTCAATCAATAAATCATGAATCATATAAACAATGACAAACTACAATGGACATATTAAATACACGATTGTTTAAGGAAAAGAAAACAAAGGTAAAAGAAAGCACTCATAGACAAGCATATTTCTTCCTCCTTGAAGACTCTCTTGAACAACCCTCATTGGTTTGGGTGAACTCTTTTTTAATGAGAGATTGAGAGTTTTTGCTCTTCAATCACCTTTGTTTGTTGTATATCTCAAATCCTTGAGTTCTCTTATACTTTTATATGCTACTTGGATGCTAATTTCGTGGTTGAGAATGTCTTGGCAGAGTAGGAATAGAAAAATACCAAAATCCTTGGATAAGCCCTAATTCCGTGTACAGGATTTTTACTTCTAGAGCATACCTAGCGCTTGGTAACTTTGACCCACCTGGCGCTAAGTGCACTCTATTCTTCCTCTATTTTTTGCTCTGTTTTTGGTCATCCCTCATTGGCCGGTAGAATGGACCCGGCGCCAGGTACACTTGCCAGACTTGGCACCAGGTTTGGTCTAAAAAATCCTTGAAGCTTGCTCAAACTCTGCCGCTGGAGCAGAATGGACCCAGCGGCTAGTCTACTAGCTAGGCCTGGTGCCAAGTACATTCTGATTCTGTACATTTTCTACTCAATTTTACCTTAAATCTACACATATTTTCCCAAAACACCTTTTACATGCAAAATATTAAATAGGAAGGAATATACCTAGTTATTACAATAAATGTATCTTAAAATAATCTCAAATGACTAGCAAAGGAATAGTGATTTTAACTCCTATCACGTAGAAATCATCCTATTTGCCAAATTCCAGTAACAAGATGGCCTAAGCCTCTATTTTGTCTAGAAAAAAGGTAGCCTAGGGAAGTTCCATTTCGCTAGGCCGCCCACAAGCCACAGACATGCACCGTTTGGTGCAATTTTGAAGAAACACGGAATCCCTATTATTTATATTCCTTTATGCTTTTCAACACTTGGTTCTTAAATTTGGGTTTCTCTCTAAGAACACTAGGAGGCTTAGTTCTGACACAAAATGAAGAGAAGGACCAAGGGATTCAAAGAAGAGGAAGGGAGGATTGCAAGGAGCTCTTAAAGAAGAGGAAGAAATAGCTTGTGTATGAGTGTTTTCTCATCCTTTTCTTTGTTATCTTGTAATTTTTGTTCTAAGATTTGATTTTTAATTGTAATCAACTGTTATACTTTATTTTTATATTTTAGGTTGATGTATTTTTCTTATATCTATGATTTTTACTCTATTGTAATTTGTTATTTGTGCTCATTGTATTAGTTTGGTTGTGTGGGTTTTAATTGATAATTTTCAATTAGTTGTTCTATCTTAATAGTTTTGAGAGACGAGGTTAAGGTTGGACCACCCACTTAATTGATTTAATGTTGCCCATCTTCAATTAACCTGAGAGGGGGGTTGTGGACTAAGGCAAATAACCAATGGGTTCATGAAAATTGACTGGAGATAGGGATTTTGTGGCTTCCAGATGAATTGGGATTTTTAATGGTGTTTAATGCCTTCTAATGTTTTGTAAATTAGGTAGAGATATCGATTAACTAACTAAGGGATTAGGAGTCTCATAACTTATGAGAGAGTGAGATAGATTTATGACTCACACTGGTACCTAGAGTTAAGATTTATGGATCCAAGGGATACACATCTTTGAGATGTTTAATGAGAGAATTCTATTTGTTACATGACCTTTCTCTCTTTCTAATTTCTTGATGAACTTCTGACCCTTCTTTGAGTTGGAACATGATAGGTTTCCTAGTGTAGTAGAATTATTTATACTTTACATGTTTAATTGGCTAGACAATGAGATTAGAGCAAAGTAGTGGTAATTGCTAAGTTCTCTTGGATTCAATACTTACTATTCCTTATACTATACAATGAGTATACTTACCCCTATTGTATGGTTTTAGTGTTTGGAATTTTAAATTAAAGCTTGATTTATGTGGCTTGTTGTTACTGTAACACCCAATTTTTCATATCGTAGTGGACTTTACATTGTGGGATGTCAACCCGTCTGTTCTTCATACCCAAAGGGTCTTTAATACATGCACAACTTATAATACAGCGGAATTTTTCAAAACTTTACATCAAATTCAAGGAGTATAAATGATTCAATCTTCAATACATAGGTTCATAAGAGATTAAGACTCCTACATAAGTACACGAGTGTTCCAACTTCTCACATGCTATCCTTTGTTGCTTCCCTAGAGAAATTGGACTTTTAGGAATCCTTCTGTTGTGGTCTGGCTTATAAAATGTTGGTAAAGGACAACATATGTGTAAGTGCTAAATACTCAGTGAGTTCCATATGTGTGCTAGTGTTTTTCCTTGAAAAAATAGCTTGTAAAACCAAGTGATGGAAAAGGTTTACTGTCCCATTTTCCAAAACTTGTTAAGTTAGTAAGTGCAAATCATGAGGAAAACATCATGAAATATGGCACATGGTATTACTTTCACAAGTAGTTTGAAGAAAATGTTAAAAGTAGCATGAAACATGTCTAAATCAAGTAATATGCATGAAACATGATCTTAACGTATAACATGAGAAAAATATCAAAAAATTGGTGTAATCAAGTAACATGGGGAAAAGAGCTTGTAATAGGTTTTTATTGAGTACATGAATAAGATAGCATGAAATAGGGTTGTATCGAGTACTTTGAAAAAAGTACTAGGAAATATGGTTTTAGCAAGTAGTCTAAAGAAAATATCATGAAACAGGATTTTATCAAGTAGTAGAGTTTTATTTAAGATTTTAATAAGGAAAGAGTCCAAGACTCGTAATATTCATGGTTTTCTTATTTTACCGAGTAAAGTCTTTGTGCTTCACGTGATCTAGGATTTTGTAGCTATAAGGGGGTTTGGAAAAAAAGCAAGGTTTTGGCTAACCGTGATTCTTAAAATATTTATATATAAAAAATTTCTCAGTCTAAAGCATCGTTCTATAAACAACCGAATTCATCTTGCATAAAATACTCAATTGCATGTTCTACAGAAAACCCATAATGAAATCCAGTTATCCAAATTCGAGGGAACTCGCGTGAAGTTCAAAATATAATTTTGGCATATAAAAGCTATGTTGTGTATAAATCTCAAGGAAAAGGATTTACATTAAAATCTAGCCATTAATGCCTGCAAATTCAAGCAAAAAGCTTTTACTTAAATATATTGAAAATTACTAATCCGTATTAGATAATCATTTAATCATAACAGAAACATGTTACTACAAAAGGGATTTAAAAGGCCGAGATCTTCATAAGTTCATGAGATCAGCAAGGAAGCATGTTCATGTATCAACAACTTAGAAAAATACTTAGCTAAAACGGGAGATAAAAATCTAACGGACTCACTGTGAGCAACGCTATTCCGTAAAATCTAGTGTACTCAACGCTTATGAAGTCCTCGTAGGGAATCATATCTACATCATGGATCAATCTGCATTTCCCTTAGTGATTATAAAATCACAATGCTAGCTTGCTAAACAAATGCATGAACACAGAAATCACTCATTTCCTACATTTTCCAATTTTTATAGAACATAGCAAGGGATTACTTCACATACTCGAACCACGTTCTTTCCTTATCTATCCATTTCTTCATCCCTTTATTCACATTGTTCACAAGTCATCTACCAGGCTTTTCACACCAATCATTCATCTCTCTTCTTTAATGGCACCAATCATAAATGCATTTAGTTCTTAATTTCTGCATTTTCTCATTCTTTGCACACTTGTTTTTTTATATCATAACTTTTAATTCACAAATCCAATTAATGTCAAAGTAGTTCCAAAATGTCCCAAAATGTCCCAAGACATTTCTTTATGAATTCCAATTCATAGAATACCAATTTTGCGTTCTATTTCATTCACTTCCACTCATGATATCTCAGAACTTTTAATTCTATCACTAAACTGGCAGCCTTTAGTATTTATGTCATAACTTCTTATCTACATATCTAAATTATGTCAAATTGGTCTTAAAATGATTCTAAGACATTTAGCTACAAATCAATGGCTTTAATTGAACCATATCAGCCATTATCTGCAAACATAATGAGCACAATCTTGCAGTTTTTCCTAGAAACAATCATTTTCACACAAAGTACATTCCTTATTCATCAAATCCTACTTTAGCCCTTTGATTATCACTTTCTTCAATACAAAAATTATATTAACAGCAACTAATCAGTGCATTTCCAATAATGAAAATATCAATTCACCACACTTTTCTGGTAACAAAAATAACAGTCATGTTAAATGCATTAATCATGCTTGATTTAACAGCAACAATAGCTATTTTACTTCATTTCCTCTTTTGTTCATATAACACCATACGAACACCCAGTATAACCTCCCAAATCTCCATAAAATTAATTCCACATATCAGAAATATCACATCAAAATACTTCTCCAAGAAACCGGTTAATAGCTTATGCAAAACAACATCAAAACAACAATTCTTCATAATTCTCAATAGCTATTTTATGCTATTTCTACACAAAATGTATGTTAAAATAATCACCATAAGCTATGGATCAACTTTAATTCATGAACTTTAGGGTTTTACCTTGTGTAGGATGAGATTAAAGTGAATATAGCTCCAAGTTTCCATTTCCATCTTTTCTCTTTTCGCTCATGTTTTTTTTTTCACTTTTTCTTCCTTTTTCTAGCTTTCTCTCTCCTCCTTCTTTTCTTATGGTGGCCGACAACTTTATATATATATATATATATATATCTTTGCCACCAGTTTCTCTTCTTGTTGTGTATCTTATGGCTTTATTTCATCACATGGTCAAAAGAAGCCAAAAAAGCTACTTTCGGAACATAGTAGAACATCATAGAACCAATACTAAGCTTGCTATTTTTCATTCCTTTTCTTTTTGCTTTCCTTTTTCCCTTCCTTTTCTCTTTCTATTCTTCTTGATAGCCGGCTACTTTCTTTCTCTCACCACTGCCATCCACTTGCTTTTTGTAGTAAATTTCACCCTGTGATCATTAGGTGGCACATTATGTGGCATGATGTAATTTACTTAGAAGACTTTGGAACTTCTTGGAATAATCTAGAAGATTTGAAATATAACACATGGCATGAATTGATTCACTTTAAGAAAATCCATCTAATTTTTTTTATTACGCTTTTAATTGCCTAACCCACCAAGCTTTGGTTAAAGGTCTATTAGGTCCTTGCACCTTAACGATGGTTAAACTTCTTTCTTAAAATAACCAAAGTTGGTATCCCAATTCATCCAGATTAGAAAAACATTTTATTTCACCAATACATTCTATGCATTATAATGAGCATTTTGGTGTTCTCAGAATTTTCATATCATGTCTCAATTTTTCTCCATTTGGAATTGAAAATTACATCGACGCCCCTTAAAATTTTTATTTCTCCAAAATATTCTTCTAGTTAAATTGAGCTTTTCTTGTTATGAGCATCCATACATATACTGATTTAATACAAATTAATCACTAGTCAAAGTATAAAAATGGAGGGTTGTTATAGTTACTATTTCCAATACACGAAAAAGACGTATCCATTCTTATCCTCCTGGAAGTTTGATCTGTGTATCCTATTGGAACCAAGTTATCAGTTCTGTAAAGTAGCATAAAATCTCTTGTTCCCTTAAAGTACTTAAGTATGTGCGTTACAGCTTTCTAATAAACCTCTCCTATGTTCAATTGATATCTGTCGACTAAGCCTATAGCAAAATAGATATTTGGCCTAGTACACAACATGACATACATGGGACTTCCAACGGCCGAAGTATAGGGAATTCTACTTATCCTATTTTTTTCTTCTTGTGTCTTAGGATACTCTTATAAATAAAGAGACAACCTATGTCTGCAAGGAATTTGTGCCTCTTTGCATGAGTCTATACTGAACTTTGCCAACATTTTGTCAATGTATGTAGTTTGGAATGAACTTAGCATTCTCTGCTTCTTATTTCTAAGTAACTTAATCTCAAGAATATAACTGGCTTCTTTCAAGTCCTCCATATCGAATTGACTTGAAAGCTAAACCTTTGTTAATGACAATGTCCCTACATGATTAGTAATGAGTAAGATGTTATCCACATATTGTAACACCCCGCTTCCAACGTCCCCAAAAAGGACAGGGATGTTGCCCCGTCTTTAGGACATGGAGTCTTTATAACTAGGTAATAGAAAACATAGAAGGAAATAACTTAATAATGGACTTATTGCAATCCCAAAACAATACTTTTACAAGTCTTGAAATAAATAGATGGTAACCAAAATCTCTTACAAATAAATACATCAGGATAAATCTTATAAGCTCATGGAAGCATAAGTAAATCGACCTTCCAAGAAGGATTGACCTGAAGACATGATATAAAAGGTGTGAGAAATATCTTTCAGTAAGTCCTGTGTGTGCTCATAGTATTTCAGAAAAAATAGTTCATGTGTGCAATTTTTAAACAAGTCATAATAAAAAGTCTGCAAACCCAGAAATTTATCTTTGAATACTAAGAGTTGTTTTATTAGCATTTGTAAAGTACAACTTGAAAAGAAATAACCACTCTAATAAAGTTGACTATGAAGTCATGCATCATGAATGGACATGGCACCACACTTTGTGCACCATGTCAAGAGAACGGTCAGGATGCCACACTTTATGCATCATGACGAGAGAATGATTAGGATACCACATTTTGTGCATGCTGATACAATGTGGGTGTATGGCCTACCGGGTGAGATACTCCTCCATCTTTACACCCAAATATACTGGGTGCTCACTCTGGAAATAAATAGTCCACTTGAACTGTACTGCTAGCTCGGACCAGCCCGACTAACAACAACTATCATCTTGTTTAGGCAGGGTTCACCCCTCAGAGATGGCCTCCTACTGAGAGACTTATCCAACCCTTCAAAGACTAGTCCTAGTAGTCTACCCTTATTGAGTACTCAACGGTATGTTTATTCCACTTGAAAAATGTAAAATCAATGAAGAGTTTTCTTTGAAGTAGCAATTATGGTTTTTAAACAACTTTAGGTAAAATATTGTTTAAGAAAAAAATTATTGTTTTTGCTCGAAAAATTGCTTGCTTGACAAAAATTATTTTATTTTAGAAGAAAGAATATATTATCCATAATTGCATCTCAAGGTACATCTTCCATGACAATCGGTGCATTTAACTTGCAAAAAAGCATTTGTTCACAAACATATTTTATACAATGACTTACATGATCTGTTGCTTTTTCTTGATGCAATAGCCTTTCAAGATAATTCAAGGCAATCTAACCCCACTTGGGGTAAATACAGGGTATAAGTCCCAACATCCAGGCAATACTTGCTTTAAATAAATAATTCCTAGCCTAACATACTTAAGCTCAACTAGATACAACAACATCTAGTTACGACAACAATGCCTTAAGCTTTAACACTAATTGATAAGGTATTTTATAGAATAACACTAATTTGATAAGTTAAAATAAATAGGTGTTGTAAATAATAAATAAATAATAAATTATAAGTTTAACTATTTATTAACAAATAATAAATATTGAGTAATATTAATAAATAAAATTAGTAATAAATAATGAATACTATTAATAATAAACCCTAAATAATATTGGTAATAAATAATAAATAATATTATTACAAATAATAAGTAATATTAATAATAGATTGTAAATAATTTTAATAATAAATAATAAATAACAAATAAAATTAATAGTAAATAAATTATTCTCATATAAATAATATTTAAGAATGTAAATAAAGTTTTTAGTAAGGCTAACAAATAATAATATGAAAACAAAAGATATTTGATCTTTATTCAATATATTATTATTTATATATAATAATGTTTAATAAAAATATTATATTTATTTATCTAATAAAATACCAATATTTTAAATAATTATTAGTTTAAAAAATATTTGTGTTCACCGAAATTAGTCTATTAAATTAAACAATAATATTAATTCTATTAATAATAATAATGATAGTAAGGATAATACAAAAAATAATAAAAGTAGTTCTTATAATAATTTTTAATGACTATAGTGAAAAACTAGAGAAAATTTATATAATATTCATACACACATGGATCCAACAAATAACATGTCTATTTATTCAAAAATAGGCTTGTATTAACATACATCACAACAAGGGTGATATTCTACTAGCCATAATATTTTTTAGGGATTTATTGAAAAATATAATATCATGAAAGCATAATAAAAAAAATGATGGTTTAACGTCTAGCATACATCAAACATCCATAAAACTGTTAATCATAATGAACATACAATGATCTGAAAGAATTCTATACTTCTTAAGTCACAACATTCATTTAATGCTTTATGTCTTAAATCTATTCCCTTCACACACATACATACTTCCAACCTCACATTATTCTATCAACCTATCAAATCCCTTATCTAAGAGTCTTGATTTTGAAAATTTAAAAAGGAGATCGAGAAAGAAATACTTGATTTGATGAATGTTTGATGAAGGTTGCACCTTGCTTAGTGGAGATCCTTGAGTGCTTGATGGCTTTTAGTGATTCGAAAATAGTCCATGGTTGTTCATCAACATTTCGGCCAAGAGAGAGGGAGAGAGTGAGAGGGGAATAAATGAGAGTAGAAGAGCAGAATAGAAGTTGAATAAAAGAAGAAGATCAAGAAGATTATTCTTATTTTACCTTTTTGGTGTTCTTCAAATCTTCAACAAAAAAGGATGGTTTGATCCATTCAAAAATTCAACTTTATGTGTATTGGTGTTATAAAGTGCAGCAATGAAGAATATGGTTGAATATTGATGATCTAGAGAGTTTAAAAGTGATTGGAGGTGTTTCCGAGTGGTTTAGGCTTGAAGATGTGAAATGTGTGTTCTTGGTGTTCTTAGTGTTTTTGAGAGAGTTTGAGAGGAGATGAATTCCGCGTGTGTTTGTGAGTGTGATGGCCGAATGGCTTAGACTAGGAGGAGCTTTTGGTTATCCAAGAATGAGAGAGAGAGTTTCAGATTTTTTTTGTTTTTTTTTTAATTCAAATTGAGAGAAAAGTTGAGTTGTTTGAGGTATAGGATTGGTTAATGGTGTTTGCTCTTAGAAAGGTTCTTGTTCTTTAATGGTGTATGGCTAAATTAGCTATGTTTCAACCAATGGATGGAGAATTGTTTCAAACTTAAGGCTGGTCGAAAATAGCTAAGAAATGGCAGAGGATTTTTTGGTTTTATCAATTAGCTAAAAGAGTGTTTTAATGGAACAAAATTTGGAATTTTAATTTGAAGTTTGAACAAGTTTGGATAGTGTGAAGATAGGAGCTTTTTGAGGTATGATAATAGAGTCCTGTTACTCAAGGTTGGTGCAGAAGCCAAGATGTTCAGTTCATGGCTGTACAAGGGCCGAAATTCAATGGGTTTTGCTGAAGAATTTCGGCCTTAGCATTGAAGAGACAAAGCTGAAAAAAAAATTTGGAATTGAAGCTCAAGAACACTTGGAATTGAAATGGTTTTGGTGTAGAATTTTTGGTCCACTTTGGCACGATTTTGCAAATGAATTTTAAGGGTGTTTGAAGGTCTTTTAATTGTGGTTTTTCAGCCTTCATCTTGAAGAAGAATAGAGGAAGTTCGAGCTATTCATATGTTCTAATGGGTGGCTTCAAGTTTGTGTTCAATGTTGCTAGTTTGTTGGAAAAACTTTTTGGTTTGGCATTATTTGTAAAGCTTCGAAAATTCAAGGAATTTCCAGTCTTCATCCTCACATAAAATGATTGGTTTTCTTGCAAGAATTGGGTAGGAAAGCTTGCTACAATTTTTGAAAATAGCCTTAAAGGAAATCTGAAAAATTTTCCAAATTTTTAACTAAAACATGAACAAGATGAAGATAGAGTTTTGAAGGAATAGCTATAGTGTTTTTCTTGGAACCTCTACCTATTTTTCCTCCTTACTTTTGGCCATCTCTATCCCACAAGATCTGGCATTCTCAAAATTCTAACATAGGGAATTATCTCAAAATTTTTATGATTAAAAATGAATTAAAGAATTAAGAGTAGTTTAAATTTCAAAGACGTTAGGACAAGATTGGCAAAATTAATAGGGACAAGAATTCTTCTAGAATTCTTTTTAGGACAAGATCATATGGTCAAGACATTACCATTTTGTCTTCCTTAAGACAACATTCCTATCTTTAAGGAATGTAAGAAAAATGAAAATTCAAACATAGCTAAGATAAATATGAATAAAACTTAAGTGATGGGATTTGAACTCAAGACCTTAGAAATTAATTCACAAAGCTCTAATCACTTAACCACAACAACACTTGTTTTTATTTTCTCAACTAAATATTATTCTTATCTTAACCTCAAGTCATCTTCCTATTCTGATGCCAAGAAAAATTACCATATTACCCTTTCTACTCAACAAGCACAAATAAATCACATCTCCTATAAACCACAATTTTAAGGCACAGAAAAATCATTCAAGTGATTTATTTTATGCATAATAACATAATATACATCCCATCCCTCTTACTCTAGTGTAGGCTTTAGGTGGGGTTTCACACATATAATATACGAAAAGCCACATTCAGACTTTTCAGTTTCCTATACGTGCATGGTTCATGCTTATTTTAAATAAAACCATAAGATTCTATAGTCTTATCAAAATGAATGTTCTATGGTCTTGATGCATGCTTAAGTCTATAAATGGATTTTATTGAGTCCTCTGGTTGGGTTCACCTATAAACAAGAACCTTGTTTTAGTTTCTTATTTATATTGTATTAAATACAGATAATACAATAACTACACATAAGGTATTTATTCACTTACTATTACCGGAGGTTAACATTCCATAATCTAATAAACTATTTAATTATTTCCTAGCTATTTGGAAGTGTTTCATAATTCTAGGAGTTAAGTCTCCAACTATTTGTAGGTTTAAAGTGGTATTTCAAAGTAATCCAAAGATTTGAAGTAGTTAAGCGATAGATAATTCCTATATATTTACTAGTTCTCCCATGTCGTGTTTTTAGATTTTTCTGATTTTTTTTTTTTTTTTTACTCTACAACCACTTCAATTTCATTTCCTAATCTTCATGCACATCAAATAGGGAATTAATCTATCCTTCTTAAGACCATTATAAATAAGATCTCCTAACTAGCATTTTTGTTTCCAAATTTGGAAGAATTTGATATAAAATTCATAACATCCTATTCACAAGTCCAAATCATATCAAATTTGTTCCAAAATATTTTCAAGACCTTTATCTACAAAGCTTAGGTCATGGAACTCCAGAATTCATGGCCATTTTGTATAGTTTATTCCGTAACCACAATGCCTATGCAGATTTCTAGTTTTCATTTCTCATTTTTAGCACCGTTGTACTTAGATCTTTTCTATGGTTTTTCCTACATAACATGTGAAACCCCTGCCAAAACCAACCTTAGAGTAAGGGGGTTGGGATGCATATCATATTTAATTGCATGTTTAAGTATATTTTTATATGATTTTATGTACATTGAATTTGTGTTTTATAGTCTAGAGGGCTTGATTATGATTATTGAGTGAGAATGGCAAAATGGTAATTTTTGCCTGAGGTGAAAATATGGAGATAGCTTGGGAAATAAATAGGAAAAGAATTTTAGAGAGAAAATAAGAACAAGAGTTATTGTGGTTTTGTAGTTAGAGCTTTAGAATTGATTCTTGAGGTATTGGGTTCAAATTCCATTATTAGAGCTATAGCATGATTAAATTTTATTTTTGCTTGGGAAGTATCATTTTCGGCCTTAGTGGTGTTTGGAGTAGGGTAGAGATGTTGTCCTATAAGAGACATGATAGGAGTCTTCAAATCCTACTCTTTTACTCTACTCGAAATTTCTAAGGGGAATTCATTCCCTCTTGAACCCTAATCATTCCTATTTCTCAATTCATTAGTTTGTTCAATTTGTTCAAACCAATTTTATTCTAGAAAAATTCCAGCAATGTGTTGTGGCTTTGAAGGTTCAAAATGTCTTAGTAAAAGACATCATATGGACCGAAACAATGGATGAGGGGGAAAGATTTCAAGTGAATTAAATTCCTTAGTGAACTTTCTAAAAATTCACTCTAGCTAGGTTCATTTCCCTTTGTACATAGAACTGAAATTTTTCCAGCTTTGTGTGCCTTCAAGGTGTCAAAATTCTTGACCATTATTCCCTCCCAAATGCTGCCAGAAAATGGCCCTTTTGATCAGCTTAGAATCTAGATTTTTACGGCTATTTTCGGACTGCACAAAAATGGTGCAAAACCAGAAAAAAATCCTGTACAAATCGCAGCTTTGGAGGTCCAAAACCAAGCTGTTTTCTTCCAGTTTTTGTACAGCACCCTAGCCATGTTTTTCCTCCATGAAGTAGGCTGGAAACCAGCCTTGAATACCCCAGAAATTCCCCTTCAAACTCTCTGCAAGTTGGCTGGAAATGGCAGCCAAAAATCTGCCCAGAAAATTGCTGTTCAGTGAAAACTGTGCAGGAAAATTTTCCAGCTTTGGTTCCTATTTCTCTTCTAGCCGAAACTCCATCATTTTTCTACAAAAACCACCCTTAAACCTCCATTAACAGAACTCCATTGTCCTCCCAAATTTCTGGACGAAAATCCAGCCATGGATGCCTAAAAGATTTCCAAAAATTTCTGCAATCATACCTTGATTTGGATACCAAAATTCCAGCCACCATGATTTAACAACTTTCCATAAAATATACCTCAAACAACCAGACCTTCTCTTCACCATTATACTCCATAATTTCAGCCACCCTAAGCCTCCTTCAACCAGCTTTCATTCAACCAAAACACTTCCCAGAAATTCGTCCATGGTAGATCTCCAAAAGCTCTCCAATAATCAAAGATATTCTTGTGATATCTAGTTTCCAAATTTGTTTCCTAAAAGTATTCTTCAAAGATTGTGACAACTAACCTTTCCTTTTCCCTTCCAAATCAGAGAATCAACCTCCTAAACCCTACAGAAATTCGTCCAGCTCTATCTCTCACAAAAATTCGGCAGCTGCACATTACCATCTCTCGATTTTCTTTAACCTTCAACAACACATAGTACACCAAGAACACCTACTCCTTCCTTTCACCTAATACCTCTCCAAATCACTTCAAACTACCTCTAAAAATTCCAGATTTGATCTATTCATTGTTGTGAGTCCATCCGTACCATTTTTAACATCAAACTCCTCAAATCATCTTGCTACTTCGGATCAAAACCAGAAATTTCTATTAAGGTCAAGAACACCTTCAAGGTAAATTTATTCTAACAACTTCATCTTCTCCAATCTTGATCTCTAATGAGAACCTATATGAATAATCACACTAATGACTTCTCTCTCTCTCTCTCTCTCTCTCTCTCTCTCTCTCTCTCTCTCTCTCTCTCTTATGGCCGAAAATTCCCTCTCTTGGCCGAATGGACTCTTCTTCCATGACCATGCTTTCGCCATCTTTCTTGAACAAGATTAGCCATCTAGGAGTTGAGATCTTCTCTAAACTCCTTCAAGTCATTCATCAACCAAGTAAGTCCCTTCAACCTTTCTTTTAAACTCTAGATTCATGTCTCTAGCGATGATGTTGATAGAAGGTGGATGGCGATAGGATTTGAGTATATATATATTGTTGAGATTGAAGTATGAATATATGTATGATTGTGAAGGAGATGGGATTTATGCATGGAAGGATTGTCTTGGATGATTATATGATGATTTGAGGTTGATGCATGTCATAGGTAGTATTTGTGATGAAGTATGCTAGAGATTATGTCACCTTTGGTGAATAGGATTTATATTCATGTTGGACTATTGAAGCCATGATCATATTTATGCTAGTAAGGGTTAGATCATATTTTGATAAATTGAGATCTATGCTTGTATGCATGATTTGGATGATTTGATGAATTGAAGGGTTGTATATGTTCATGTTTGTGGTTAGCCATAGAAATATATTCATGATCTAGTTGTCCCTAAGCTAATCTTTATTTCATTAATAAAATATTTAATAATATGATTTTTCTAGTAAAATTTTGAAAACCATGGGAAAATGTGGATTTGGTCTTTTATATAAAATAGTGATATTCTAGTCAAATAAATAATAGTTTTTGCTGGAATATATATATATATATATATATATTATTTAAAATGATAAAATCAATTAAAGCCTTTTATGGAAATAATTATAATTAATAAAATATTTATTACTAAAAATTTAATTATTATCTTTTAATCAAAACCCATTAAGGATTTGCTTATTATTTTTCAAGCAAGACTCATTAAATTTATTTTCAACAAATTTTAGCTATCAATTATTTTCTAACAACTAAATTATTAATAAATCATTATTTTACCTAATACTACCTTGGACCCTTTTTCAAATAAACCATAATTTATTTTTAGCAAGATTTAAACCTTCAACTTTTTGTACCTATTTCCCAAACTCTAGTTATTTTAATATCAAACTAGAATTATTTTATAAACCCTTTTATTTATTATTGAGCCTTAAAGCTTGGGACACTAGGGATATGACTGTAGTAAGTTGAGTTAGTTTTATTTGAGAAAGTGAGTCTTTGGCTTGAGTTTGATTGTGGTTTGTATTTACCCTATGCGGGTCAGGTCAGCTATTGGAGACCTTTGTTGTGAGCAAGGATCAGGTAAGCTCCTGCATAAAACCTGTTTGATGAAAAATGATTTTTTTTATGGCAAGCCAAATGTAGAGTGCATGGTCACTCATTTCTGTAAAGGCAATTGAGGATTATTTCCATTCTCATTTTAGACAAATAAATTATTTGCAAATCAAGGGGCAGTTTTACTTAAAACCTAAAACTCTTTCTAAAACCAGTTTTGCCCCAAACTTTGGAAAACCTTAATTGCCATTTTCAAGTGGAACTGTGTTTTGTTCATTTTCTCCCCAAGTGGGATATGTTACGTTGAGTACTCAATAGGGGTAGGCTAGTAGTACTAGTTTTGAAGAGCAAGAGTGAGTCTTCTGGCAGGAGGCCACCTCCAGAAGATAAGCTCAACTTAGAGAACCGTCAGTACTACTTAGTCAGGCCGGTCCGAGCTAGCAGTTTGTTTTATTTCAGTCAAGTGACTGTGTTTTGCCGGAATGGACACCCGGTTGTTGTTTGGGTATAGAGAAGGAGGAGTATCTTGCCCGGTAGGCCGATCACCTACCTTTTGTCAGTCTGCACAAAGTGTTAGGCATTCTGACCGGTTATGGGGCCCAACGTGTGGTAACCCATAATCCTTTCTTTCGAGTGGTTGATCTTATAAATTATGTACGGCTAGATAAGCCAAAACGCCACTCTTATTTTTGAACATCATTCATTGTTTGCCAGTATTTCTTTTGTCGATCCGCACAAAGTGTGGCATTCTGACCATTGTATGGTTATGAGGCCCAACGTGTGGTAACCCATGACCACCTTTATGAGTGGTTGATTTTATTGTGCACTTGTATGGTTTCAAAAAGAGGAAAACACCACTCTTGCTTTTGACTAATATTTATTGCTTGCCAATATTTCTCTTATAAAGATTTCACACTTTGCATCCACGAACTGTTTTCACTGAACACCCAAAGCACACACGGACTTCATCGAGATTTCTGTCTCATCACCTTTTTACCATGATTTTAGGCCGATCCTGCTATGGGGATGAGTAGTTAGTGTTATCTGCCTTGGAAGAGAATGTGTCTTTTGATTTTATGTATTGCTTTGGGGAGACGAGAGTGGATAATTTTATTTATGGATTTGTTTCCTTTTTGGAATTCGTGGATTTATTCTTGGGTTGTAATAAATTTTAAGTTGAAGTATTATTTTTATTATTTTTATTCCGTTATTTTATTTGTGTGACCTCGTTATAAAGACCCCTTGTCTTTTGGACGGGGCGACATCCCCGGCCTTGGCGGGCCTAGGTAGCGGGGTGTTACATAACATATCACTTTTGAACCTTCATAGACATTGTTCTAAATGTAAATGATAAAGTTTCAATCACCCCTTCCATTCAACTCTTATAGAACCGTTCAAACAAGTTGTGATACTAAACATGGCAACCAATACATCCATGAGCAATCAACTTTGTTCTTTTAACTCCTATAGCCTTCTTTGTATTCAAAGATTCCTAAATCCATTCCACTACTTCCCTAACATCTCATAATATACTTAGATTCAATTTCTTAATCTCAGTTCCCTGTAATAACAACTAATCTACAGCCACAAATAATGAATAAATTCATTTCCTTTTCAACCATTTTAGTTTTTTTTTTCTTTATTTGTCATGCAAGCTTTCAGCATTTGTGTAACAACCCTCCCATATGTACTATAGAATGGTGACTACTGTAAAACGAATAAGTATTTGTATAAAGGCTTAGAACAAAAAAATGATCAGTTGAATAAGAAGAATATTTTGGTGCAATAAAAATTTGAAGATGTATCGGTGATGCTTTTGACCGTGAATTAATAAAAACTGAGAAAGCATTTGAAAAATCTAAGAGATACGAAAATGCTTAGTATAATGCCTAGATCATACTGGCAAAATAAAAAGTTTTTTAGACTGGAATGAATAGTAACACTAATTATGGTTACGTTTGGGGAAACTATAGTTCACCATGGTTAAAATAGAAAAAGTAATGTGGGCTTGTGATTAAGGTTTATAGGCTAATTTCGGATGGTTGAACAAGGCCAATTATATGCTTATTTGAGGCCCACGAAAGTGTAAAAGGAAGAGAGAAATTGGGCTTGAATTATTAAACCCAACAAAAGCAATGAAAATGGAATTTTTTTTTTTAATAGAAATCCTATGAAGCCCATTGCAAGAATTCTACAAGCTTCTACAATGTTCTCCAATCTTGCAAGCAAGACACGAAGCATCTAATTGCAGCACATGATATATTAAAACATTAAAGGAAAGAAAAGACGGTGGTGGGATGCAAAAATAGCCATAAGAAAGAAAAGAAAGCAAGAAAAAAAAAGGAAAAAAAGTGAGTAAGAGAAACCGTGAGGTGTGGAAGGAAGAAGAAAATGAAAACTTGGGCAATTTCAAGGCAAAAAATCATCATACAAAAGGTAAAAGGTTTTCCTCCAAGAATTAAAAGTGTGCTATATCTTATGGAAATTATTTTGATGTATTTTTCATGGAAAATAGTAAGGATTGTGAATATAATTGGTGAAGAAATGAATGTTGTGATGTTGTTGGGTTGTAGTTGTGTGGTGGTGGATTTGTGGAGTTCTTTGGAGTGGTTTTTGTGATGTTTGATGGTGTTTTGAAGGAGTTATGGAAGGTTCCTATTGCTACACTTATGGAAAGAATGATTGAAGAAAGAAAATAAAATACAGAAGTTATAATGTTTGAATAACATGGAAGATTAGCATGATTTGTTCATGGTTGCTGTTTTGTTACTCTTTTTATGTGAGGATTCTGCTTTCTTCATTACTAAAAGTAAGGAAATTATGTGATGTTAAGATGAAAAATAGAATGAATCAAGTGATGTTTATGTACTAAAATGAAGGTAGAATAAATGGAGAATGTATTTGGTTAAAAGTGATGATTCATGGAAAAGCTGGAATGTTTAACTCCCAGTAGGTTTATGCTGGTTCTAGAATTATTTGAATAGAACTTATGAATTTATAGCTAAAGATCTTAGGAGCATTTTGGTATAAATTTGAGGTAATTTGGACATACAAATCAAAAGTTTTGAAGAAAACAAGAAAGTATGCCAATATGTGAGAAATATAGAATTTTATTAAGGAAGAAGTTCATATATTATTTCCATTTGCAATAATGGATAAATGAGAAAATAGGAAGATAAATGAAGACCTTGTATACATGTTCGATGAAAGGATAAGAAATAGACATAAGGATTTTGATCAATCCAAGTAATGCATTTCCATTTCTAATAAGAAATGAGAGAAGTTATGAAATTAGTGATTTCATTATGAATATATTTGCTAGCAATATATTACAGTTGTGCACCCTAGAATACTAAAGAAAAAAATATGAAATGATCTTTGATGTAGGTTTGTCCACTCTAAGGAGTTTGTGAAGGTTTATGGACTATCTATACTTCTAACTAATAATACCACACAAGGTTAGTCCCCTTGCATTGTTAAAACGGCATTTGCTAGTGACTTTACCATTTCATTAAGGTATGTATTATAAATCCTTTTTGTTTCTTTGAACAAAAGTATGGTTTTCTATGAAAGAAATTATCTTGTTCCATGCTAGATTGACATGAGAAATGTGAACGTCTATGTTTAGAATTATTCATTCTTAATGATTGATCTCCTAAAGCATGGTGATATGGTTGATAAATCTTTAGGTTTTGCTGAACAAAATTTAGCTTCTCTGAACTCGAAATTATTGAATATATTGGGAAATTATACTTTCTATGAGGATTTATGAATCATTTAAGTTATGAATAATTTTAATGTGCAAGTGTGTAGTCGACCAGCTCTTTTCTCACATGTTGTGTCATGAAATGACATTTTACTTTGCACAAGTATTCAACATTCCATTTTAAAGGACAAAACATATGGATATATGAATTCTTGGTTTTCAATGGAACGATAAATGACTTCTAAAATTTAAGGCACGGTGAAATACAAAATTCTTGAATTTAATTCCTTTTTTGGACTTAGAATTCTAGATTTACTGAATGAAATTCCACCATGCCTGGGAAACCTAATTCATGTTCACTACCAATTGACTGGGAAATCTAATAGGTCATACACAATAGAGGATTATATACTCAAGATGTTATTTGATAACATAGAAGGGTTAATTGCGAGAAAGAGAAGTTGTTATGGATAAATTATAATTAGTTATAATTTGTGGTCCAAGTTGTAATTGTAGAAACTTGATGTTTCTAATTACAATTAGGAAATTCTAATTATTTTAGAATTTCATATTTTCAGTGGATTTTGGAACATATATTGATATGGTCGAAACCCTAATCTAAGGGTGATTCACACGAAAATAGGAACCACGAAACAAAAGTCTTCTTCTTCTTCTCTCTCTCGTTTTGCTGAAAATGAAAACAGCCCTAGCCTCCTTCTTTTTCTGCTAGCATAGGAAACTTTGTTGCTTGAGTATTCCTCTGTGTGGATTACTGTTAGAGATAATCACACACTGTGATTATAGTGGTTAGACATCTAACTCTCGTGGAGTTTGCATAATAGGATTGCTAGATCACGCCTCGATTTGAAGAAGAAATTTTGTTCTTCGGACGATCAAATAAATGTAAAAAACTATTACCTTTATTATCTTTATGTCTTGTTTTCCACACATAGGCGGGTCCTAGTAGAGTATCTCGTTTTATTTTCCACTACGCCGTATACGATACGAGCTTGAGATACCCAACAGTGGTATCAGAGCCATGCTATGTGCGGTCTATGGACATTGTTTTGGCATGAAAAACTATTTTCATGTATTCGTGCTTGTCTTTGTTCATTGTGAAAATCTTTTTCACTCGAGCGGAAATTGTTTCGAGCTTTTTGGGTTGGGTCCGTAGCAAAATATGATCGTGTAAAAGTTATAGCATATTTCAAAAGGTGCTTTCTTTATGTGCTGAAAATTTTCTGTAGAAAAACATTTTCTTAAACATGGTAGTTGCCCTTCGTTTCATCCTGTGAATTTGATTTTCTGTTTTGTTTTGTCTAAATTAACAAATTAGTTGTTGTTTTAAGCTTCAAAATAGAAAATTCTGTTGAGAATTGTTCTAACTAAAATTCTGCAAAAGATTAGGGCACCAGAAATAGTTTCTGAAAACCACTACCACTTCCCGACTACAGGTGGCGCCGGCTCTGGCCTCCAAACCAGCGTCAGTTCCATTCAGTTCGTGATGTCTAGAAATCATTTTTGGAAAAGAAAAATTTTTGGAAATTAGAACAGAGCCGGCGCCGGCTCTGACTTCCAAACCGGTGCTGGTTATGCTCTGTTTTGACGATCCAGCTGTTGAAAAAAAAAAGAAAATTTGGAATAGAATTTTGAAAAGGGAAAAATCTCATTTGATGAGAGGTGGAAAAATAAAAAATTTTCCACGTAAAAAGCATTTTCCCAAAAGCAGGACCGCCATTATCATTGCGAGACAGGACCCGAAAACATTTTCTAAAAGCTAGTTTTAAGACAAGTGATTTTGAAAATTTAAAATAATGTATTTTTCTAAAATATTGATTTTAGATTTTGTTTTATTTTTTCAAAAAAATGATTTTGGAATAATAAAGTATATGTTTATTTTGGTTAAGCATAGTTAATGGCATGGTGGATGGTTATGGACTAAAACCAATTATATCTGTTTATGTATTTTATAGTTTTGGTTTTTTACGAAATAGGGCCTGAGTGTCCTGCCTTCTCTAGAATTCTTATATAATTCTCTTCTCATCTAACTCCCATCGAATGTAACTCGAGGTTTTCTCTCTTTAGGAAATTATGTAATTAGTCTACATAGATTAGATATGAGTAGAATTATTTTATTTTGGAGATGGCAACCAAAACAAGACGAGAAGGTAAGGCCTTCTACTTGAATCATGCATGAACACATAGGGTTAACTATATTAATTTCTTTTATAGCTCAAAGAAATTAATTTAGGGTAAAATCTATAACCATACCCTATAATCGCTTTATTACCATGATTATCAATTCTGTGATTTATTGATTTTTATGCATGTCATTCAATGAAATCACTAAAAGGAACAAATCTCTCAATTAATATTAAACCTAATTCCTTCTATTAATATAGTAAGAACGGGAGTTCTTTTTCGAGACCAAGTTGTTGGGCAAACCAAAGCCTACTTGACATCAAGCATGTTCAAGCTATGGAATTAAATTCTTTTGGAATTAAATTCCTGGTTAATGGGTCGGGTTTAACTAAATTCTTTATCTCAATTGGGCAAACTCAAGCATAAAGAAATTTAGAGGAAAAGTTATGGTAGCCCAAAAGGCTTTAAGATTAAAAGTTGTTAATCATCCAATGATCTGGTAGTTACATATAATGTAATTGGTATTGAATGCCTACCAATGAACTCAAGGGTGGCTTGTTGGGCAAACCTAAGGTTATTCTTGAGGAATTTGGATACTGGTCTACTAGGAAAGCTTCCAACGGGCTTTCTCGAATCAGTAGTAGGGGCCATTGGTTTGAGTAAAATAGTGGAGTAAAAATACGCTTAATTAAAGTCCTAATTATTTGCATATCATGTGCATATACAAGTAGCTAATGCTCTTTATCGTTACATCTAGGTCACTTGCATCATGTCAACAAACTTGAACTTACGTAGCATCTTGGAAACCAACAAGTTAACCGAATCAAACTATCTCAACTGATATAGAAATTTGAGAATTGTTCTCAAATTAGAAAAGTTGCTCTACATGCTAGATGCTCCTATTCCACCACTATCAGCCCAAGATGCTCATGTTAATGAGCATGTTGTCCACAAGAGGCACAAGGGGGATAGTGATACAGCATCGTGTATTATGTTGGCATCCATGACTCCTGAGTTGCAAAAACAGTACGAGCATATAGGTGCTCAATCGATTATACTATATCTTCGAGAGCTGTTTGATGTCAAGCCAGAATTGAGAGATATGAGATCTCGAAGTAACTATTTCATTGCAAAATAGCAGAGAGTTCTTCTGTGGCCACTCATGGGCCAAAGATGTTGGGCTTAATAGAGAAGCTTAGATCTCTCGGGTTTGTAATGGATCATGACTTAAGTGTTGACTTAATTCTACAATCTTTGCCTAATAATTTCTCACAATTTGTGATTAACTATCAGATAAACAAGATTAAATACACCATTCCTGAGTTGATCAATCTTCTAAAAAATGCGGAGTCCTCCATGAAGAAGGATTCCAATGCAGTTTTAATGGTAGAATCTTCCTCTTCTAAGAAGAAAGTTCAAAAGAAGAAAAAGAAGGCTCCCATGAAGCCCAAAGGTAGCGTGAACAAGAAGGACGCAGCTACAAAGGGCCCATGCCATCATTATGGGAAGATGGTGTTAGTGTTGTGCCCTAGAGGCAATCACTTCTACCATGTATATTGCATATTAAATTAATAAGAGGCATTCTTTATCTTTCAGTTTGATTGTTATATCTAAATATGTGTACAAACCGTTAGATAAATTCCCTAGTACAACACAGTGTTAAAGAAATCATGATAGAGATCATGATGTGAGATTCCTACTACACTATGCAGTGTTTGCACTTAAATAATCCCCAGTCATAGTATTCATAAGACGGGGCATTATTAATACGCCAAGACTGGCACATGTTATATCTCTTGATTGGATCAAGCGGTGGTTCTTTTATCCGTGGGTATTGGGATACTCAGGATTAACGTGTGGATGCTTGTTTTGAAACAAGTTCATTGGATGACCTAGCTACGAGATAATCACTTGGATAATTATTTAGTGCCAGTGATAGAATCTCATTATAGCAAGTGTGCAAGTATCCTTAGACTTGAGATCTCCAAGGTACTTTGTTTATCGAGCGTTGTACTTTGATTCTAATCTTTGGAGTCTTATATAGGACCGCCTATGGGATGGATATTGGGTACAACGTAAAGTAAACGAAAGTAGTTGAGAGGGTTAATAAAGGATTCACCACTCCTAATAGTAGGAGAGTATATCTCTAGGCCACTTGTAGAAATCATTACTCATGAAGTCCTTGGCCAAGGCAACTATGTGATGGAAATGGTTCCAATTGATACACATATTGAGTAATGGATTTCTTGAACAAGTACTAAAATATTCGGGCCAGAATTAATAATATTCTGGAGGGAGTTGGCACTAATTCCATACTCTAGACCGATGAGATATTGTTTGTTGAAAGGAGTTTATTGCACTGATAATTTGCTATTGAAAGGTTCATGTCAAGCCACTTGACTTTCTGGACTTTTGGGTGGTCAAGAGTCATTGCTAGATGTCGCTCTTGATATTCTAAATATGAATTTATTAATTAGAGAATTAATAAATTTAATCCTTTATTTTATTAAGGATTATTAATTCTAATATTGTTAGAATTAATTCATATTATGCTACCAATAAGACCAGGAAACCTAATGGGTCACACACAATAAAGGTTTGAATGCTCAAATATATTATTTGATAATATTGTGGGGTTACTTAAGAGAAGGGAATATATTTATAGGTGAATTATAAGTTTGTTATAATTTATGGGACCTCATTGTAATTAAGTAAACTTCAAGGACCAATTTGTTGACAATTGGACGTTGAAGGACTAAGTTGCAATTTATGGTAATTATAAATCTATAAATATAAGAAAATGGTTTCCTTAGAGTGAGAGACAGACTATTCGCGCAATAACAGAGAAATCGTTTCTTTGCCTCTCTCTTGATCAAACCCTAGCCGTCTCTCTTCTTGATCAAAACCCTAGCCTCCCGAATTCTACTAGCATAGAATTGTGAGATTGTGAGCATTCAACCTTGTGTGGATTATCATTAGAGGGAGTTCTTTCTTAGACTTCAGTTGAGCTGCAGTGAACGGTTTTGGATAATTTGGATCGCGCCTGCGTTCTTGTTTCTGAAAGTTTTTGAATTCCGGCTTCACGAGGTAATAAACGCAAACTTCTCCTTTTTCCCATTTCTATTGCAAACCCGTGATCCATGGCTTCGATTTCTTGTTGTTTTTCGCTGTGCTTAATCTGCTTATGTATGATAGAAATCCTACAAAACCTAGCAAATGAAAGATGTAATCTTAGCCATTCATCTCCTGAGTAAGTTAAAATATACCTATTAGAAGTCAAAATTTGTAGAATTAAAATAGAAACAAAATAAAACAAAACAAGGACAGTCAGAAAACTGGGCTATACCCAAAGTGACCTAGCACCGGGTCGCCCGTATGGGCCTGGCATCGGGTTGGATTTGCAAAGATAGGCCAATGGGCTGAGAGGACCCGACACTGGGTCAGATTGTTGGGTCTCGCACTAGGTTCGTACAGTCATTCATAGCCGGCTTTGTGAAACCCCAGTTGAAACCAACCTTAGAGTAAGGGGGTTGGAATGCATATCATATTTTATTGCATGTTTAAATATATTTTTATATGATTTTATATGCTTTGGATTTGTGATTTGTAGACTAGAATGCTTAATTGTGGTTATTGAGTAAGAAGGGCAAAATGATAATTTTTGCTTACGGTGAAAATAGGGAGATAGCTTGAGAATGAAATAGGAAAAATATTTGGGAGAGAAAATAAGAACAAGAGTTGTGGTGGTTTAGCGGTTAGAGCTTTGGAATTAATTCTTGAGGTCTTGGGTTCAAATTCCATCATTGGAGCTTTAGCATGATTAAATTTTATTTTTGTTTCGGAAGGCTATATTTTTGGCCTTATATGCTTTAGGGAAGAGTAGAGGTATTGTCCTAGGGAAGACATAATAGGAGTATCCTAATCTTACTCTTGTGCCCTACAAAAATTTCCAAGGGAATTCATACTCTTCTTGATCCTTAGTTTTCTTACTTCTCAATTCATTAGAATGTTTAATCGATTCAAACCAATTTCATTCCAGAAAATTCCAGCAAAGTGTTGTGGCTTTGAAGGTTCAAAAATATCCAAGTGTAAGACATCTTGTGGGCCGAAATTGGGCAGAAGTTGTGGAAGGTTCCCAAGAGATTAATCTCTTTGGTTGAACTTTCAAAACTCTACCCTAGCTATGTTCATTTTCTTCATGAAGTAATCTGGAATTTTTCCAGCTTCTTGTGCATTCAAAGTGTTGAAATTTTCAGCTATCATTCCCTCCCAAATGCCAGAAAAATAGCCCTCTTGACCAGCTTGAACTCTGAAATTATGAGGCCAAAACCGGACTACACAAACACTGTGCAAACCAGAAAATTTTCTGGACAAATTCGCAGCTTTGGTGAACCTCCACCAAGCTGTTCTTCCAGTTTTTCATCCAGCACCTTAGCCTTGTTTTTCCTCCATAAAGAAGGCTAGAAACCAGCCTTGAAAGACCTCTGAATGCCCTTTCAAATCCTCTACAAACTGACTGGAAAATGGCAGCAAAAGTTGCCCAGAAATTCCAGCAACTAGCGAAAATCTGTACAGGAATTTTTCCAGCCTTGCTCCATCGTCAGCCTTGTCTGAAACCTTCCTCCTTTTTCTGTGCAAACTTCCCTTGAACAGCCATGAACTGAGCTCTATCATCTTCTCCAACCTTCTGCTCGAAAAACCAGTCCACGGCTGCCCTTAAAATATCTCAATCAATTACTAATCAAGCCATTGATTGAAGACCAAATTTCAAGCAAATGTATTTAGTAAACTTCCATAAAACATCCCTTAAACAACCAAACATTCTTTCACCATTGTACTCCCTCTTTTCAGCCACCGTTAAGCCTCTTCAAACAGCTTTCATTCCAGCAGAATCCCTAGCCATCTAGTCGGCCATTAGAGCTTCCAAAAACTCTCCTCCATTGAAGATCTTCTTACCATATTTTGTTTTCAAAATTGATTCCCTAAAATATTCTTTTTGGATTCCAAATAATCAGCCTTCCTTTTTCCTCTCAAACTAGAAAATTCAATTGCCAAAACTCCCTCAAATAATTTGGCCACTCCTTCCTACACAGAATTTCAACCAGCCCTCTCCCTATTCTCTCCATTCTCTCCAAACCAAGAATAACAAGAACACCTACTAACCCTCTCATGCCTAAGACCACTCCAAATCACTCAAATCTTCTCCAAAAACTCCAGATTACACCTACTCAACCCCTTGAATCCACTTCTACAATTTTTAACATCAAACACCAAAATCAAAGTCTCACTTTTGGATAAAAAATCAGTATTTTTGGGAATGCTCAAAAACATCCTCAAGGTAAGCATGATCAATCACACCACCTTCGCTCATCTTCAACTTCTAATGAATATATATATATATATATATATATATATATATATAATCATACTAATGGACTCTCTTTTTCTCTTCTCTCTCTCTCTCTCTCTCTCTCTTGGCCGAATGCTCTCCCTCTCTTGGCCGAATGGTGACTTCCACCATGGCCATGTTTTCTTCATCTCTCTTGGATGGATCTAGTCTCCTAAGAGTTAGGATCCCTTTGAACCTACTCCAAGGTACTCATCAATCAAGTAAGCCTCTTCAACCCTCTCTTTAAGTTCTAGAATCATGTCTCTAGAATGGTAGTGGAAGGAGATGGATTATGATTATGATTTGAGCATGTGTTGTTGTGATGAGTTGATATTGAAGCATGAATAAATGTGTGTATATGATGGAGATGGGATTGATATATGAGTTGACTATCTTGATTGATTGTATGGCGTTTTTAGGGTTTTCTTGCATGCTCTCCATGTCGTGAGTGGTTTATGTGATCAAGCATGTTAGAGATTATGTCACCTTTGGTGAATAGGGTTTATGTTCATGTATGTTTGTTAAAGCCATGGATATGTTTATGTTGGTAGAGGTTGGATCATATCTTGGTAAATTTTGATCTATGCCTTTATTCATGTTTTGGATGATTTGATGAATTGGAGTGGAGTATATGTTCATGATGGTGGTTGGCAATAGAAATATGATAATGACCTAGTTGTCCCTAAGCTAATTTTATTTCTTCAATAAAATGATTAATGCTATAATTTCTTCTAGTAAATTTCGAAAACCCTAGGAAAGGTGGATTTGGACTATTTTATATAAAATAGTGATATTTTAGTCAAATAAATAATGGCTTTTATTAAAGAAATAAAATATATAGATTTTATATAAAATAAAATATATAGAAAATAATAATAAAGCCTTTCATATGAATATTCATAATAGGTAAAATATTAATTTTGTAAGTTTTATATTCATAAATACTATTAAAATTTATTTATTATCTTTCAATCAAAGCCCATTAAAATTTACTTACAACTAGCTTTAGTTACCAATTATTTTCTAGCAATAATTATTAATAGTTTATTATTTTACCTAATACCACCTAAGACCCTTCATAAAATAAACTCTAATTTATTTTTAGCAAAATTTAAACATTCAACTTATTAGTACCCATTTCCAAAACCCTAATTATTTTAATATCAAACTAGACTTAGTTTATAAACTCTTTTATTTATTATCTAGCCTTAAGGTTGGGACACTAGGGTCATGGTTGTAGTAAGTTAAGCTAGAATTATTTGTAAAGGTGAATCTTAGCTTGAGTTTAATTATGGCTTTGTTTACCCTAAGTGGGTTTAGGTCAAGTGTTGGAGACCTTTATTTTGAGTAAGGATCAAGTAAGCTCCTGCACAAAATTTGTTTGTTGCAAAAAGTTATTATGGCAAGCTAAACCCGAAGTTTGTGAACATTGATTTGGTAAGGCAATTAGGGACTGTTTCCTTTCTTGTTTCTGTCAAACCAACTATTCGAAAATCTACAAGCAATTTTGTTCAAACACTAAACTGTTTCTAAATATGATTTTGACAAAGACTTTGGAAATCCTTGATTGCCATTTTCGAGTAAAGTTATGTGTTATCGATTTCTCCTAAGTGGGATGAACTACGTTGAGTACTCAATAAGGGTAGGCTAGTAGTACTAGTTTTGAAGAGTAAGAGTGAGTTTTCTGGCAGGAGGCCACCTCCAGAAGATAAACTCAACTTAGAGAAATATCAGTACAACATAGTCATGCTGGTCCGAGCTAGCAGTTTTCAGTTATATGGACTGTGTGTTGCCGGAGTGGACAACCGGTTTTGTTTGGGTGTAGAGAATGAGGAGAATCTTACCCGGTAGGTTGATCACCTACCTTTTGTCAGTTTACACAAAGTGTGGTAGTCTGATTGGTAGTATGCCCAACGTGTGGCATATTGACCACGAGGATGTGAGGCCTAATGTGTGGTAACCCATGGCCACCTTTTGAGTGGTTGATTTTATTGTACCTGTATGGTTGGAAAAGCCAAAACACCACTCTTGCTTTTTGAACATCATTTATTGCTTGCTAGTATTTTTTTTGTTAGTCTGCATAAAGTGTGGCATTCTGACCGTTGTATGGTTGTGGGGCCTAACGTGTGGTAACCCATGACCACCCTTTTGAGTGGTTGATTTTAATGTGCACTTGTATGGTTTTGAAAAGAGGAAAACACTACTCTTAATTTTGACTATTGTTTATTACTTGCCAGTATTTCTCTTATGAAGTTCTCACACTTTGCATTCACGAGCTGTTTTCGCCGAACACTCAAAACACACACGGACTTACTGAGATTTTTATCTTATCACCCTTTTTACCATGATTTCAGGTCGATCTTGCTGTGGGGATGAATAGCTAGTGTAGTCTGCATTGGAAGAGATTTTGTTATTTATTTTATGTAATGCTTTGGGGAGTTGAGAGTGAATAATTTTTGTTCTAGATTTGTTTTGAATTTTTAGTTTGTAATAAGTTTTTAAGTTTAAGGTATTGTTTTTATTTTATTATTTTGATTGTGTGACTTAGTTATAAAGACCCCTTGTCCTTTGGACGGGGCGACATCCCCGGCCCTGTTAGGCCTAGATAGTGGAGTGTTATAGGCTTTGTTTTCCTTATCTTCAGCCTTTCTTTTGTGTTACTTTGATCCTCCACACAAATTGTTATTCAAGCCTTGATCTTCTTAGCCCTTCATTAATCCTCCATCGCTTGGCAACTTTCCTGATTCATAATTTATCTTCTTAAAGGTCTTTCAAGCTTCCGTTTGGCACCTACTTGTTTACTATCTTCATATTCCTTAGGTTAGTGGCTTGTTTGGTTTGAATTTCTATTGAAATCCTTCGTATTCAAATTCTACCTTGGCACAATAGAATAGTGTTTGTATCTCCATCCCCCATCTTTAGATTTAGCACGATGCTTGGGTGGATTCCTATCATTTCCCCTTTCTTGAAGACAATTAGTCCTCAAGTTTACACCTATGTAAGATGTCAAACAAGAATCTTTTTTTGAAGATAAAAATACAAGTTTAAGCTCTCCCATATAAAGCTCATGTTTCCTCTCATCTTCACTTTTCTTCTTCATAGACTCTCTCTCATTATTTTCATCTTCTCTTCTCTCTTCTCATTTTATCTCAAGTCTTTTATCTCACACTCTTTTGTCTCTTCCTGCTTCTCTTTTAGCTCTCTTTCTTTTCTCTCATCTTCTCTTCTTTCTTGCTCGTATTTTCCCTTCTCTTACGTTTCCCTCTCTTTTTGTTCTCTTTTCTTTTTATCTTCCTCCCTCAAAATGTTTTGATCTTTTACAATCTCGCTTGGGTGCATAGGATAAAGTGTGAATTTCCTTCCATCATTGCTCAAGATCCATGGTTTTCTTTGATTTGACACCTTGAATAGAAAATGTTTTCCCTTTGAAAATCCTCTTTTTCATCAACCACACAAGCTTCAACAACTTCCCTCATAACACCACTTAATACCATGGTTTCTCAAGCGTGTCCCTATCTTTTCCATCCACTAATTTCTCCACTAAATTTTGTGTCCTTTTGTGAAGTTGAACTAGATGGCTCAGTCTTACTAGTTTCACTCATTTTTATTTGCTTTTACACAGCCTCTAGCCAACTTGATAGGGCCTAAATTAGTCGCATATTTTTCTAGTTATTTGAGGCTATTTTGTGATACATTTTGTGCTATAACTGGTCATATTCCTTCATATTTGAGATTTTATCCTTGGAAAGGTATTTTGTGCATTATTTTAGATTTTAGGGGTAAAATAAGGCAAAATCGTCGCTAAACAGACTAGAGGCGGTGTTGGCCAGGACAGGACAAGCAACGCCGGCCATGTGTTGCTGGCACGCACATTAATGCAATAAAAAATGGCAAAAGAGGGGCTGAACAGAACACAACCGGTGCTAGTCGGGAGCCCAGAAGTGGCACTGGCTATGATCTGGAAGAACTTGGCACGAAAATTGAGAAAAATTAGCGAACGAATAGAAAGATAGAATGCAACCGGCATTAGCCCTATGCAGGACAGGCGGTGCCGCGTTGCAATGGTATAGAGGTAGTGCCTCGATTTTCATGTGCATTTTTGGCAATTTTCAGAGTTTTGGTATTTTCCTACTTTTATTCAGCCAAAAACCCTAGAGGGACGAATTTAGACACTTCTAAAGCCTATAAATAGAGGAAAAACACAAGTCAAAGGTATGAATTCAAAGAGTAAAACACAAAATCACTCAAATCAAGGAGGATTGTACATGAAAGTCTACGAAGGAAGAAGAAGGAGGCTTGTCTATGAATGCTTTCTTTTTACTTGTTTTCTTTTCTTGAACAATGTTGTATTAATTGTTTTATTGTAATTTGACATTGTTTTTAGTATTCATGATTTGTAGAGTTACTTTAATCTTTTGATTAATTGATTGTTATTCTTGGTATTTAATTACTTATGCTGATTACGAGATTAATTTGTTGTTTCTTTCTATTAACTTGCTTGGAAAAGGGGTTGGTGGTGGTCTCAATTCATTAATTTCATATTTGTTATCTATTAAATTGCTTGGAAGAGGGGTTAATTGCTAATAACTGGAAAATTAAAGGTTAATTGATGTCTGTCAGGATATGGATTCATTTGTTAATTTCATGTTTTAAATTTGCCAGGATATGGAGATTTAATCAAGGATTGCGTTTAATGCATCTTTTAGGTGAATTAGTTGAGACACAATATGTGATGCTAATTTGTGTAGAAGATAGTGATTTCATGGATTGGAAAAGAAGTGAATCTATCTTAATCCTTCATAATGCCAAGAGAATGATTAGTTGTGATAGTAATTGGGTACTTTAAGGTCATGTTTGTCAAAGTAATAGTTTAAGTAACATAATTCTCCATCCTTGACATGTATATATTCTTTTATTTTATTTTATTTTTCCTTTTTATTCTTTTTCACTTTATTGAGTTGGTTAAACAATAAAAGAAAAGTGATTAATGCATACTCGTTCCTTGAGGATCGATACTTGTTTTAGACCCTATGATATGCTTAATAATGAGTACGCTTGCTCATATGTGTAATTTGGAGTTAGCGTTTTAATTTAAACTTGATTGGAAATATACTTATTTTTATATGATTTTTAAACCTAAATTTGTACACGTCAAGTTTTTGGCGCCGTTGCCGGGGGACAATATCACGAAAGCTTGGATTTTGTTGATTTAACAATGTAAATATGTGAATATGTAAATTTGTGCAATTGTTCTCTTTAGAAAAAGGTGCTATCTTTTTTATCTTGTGTATCTTTGTAATCTAATTTGCTAAATGTGATTGATGTTTAATTGACTAATTTGTTCTTTTAATTTTGTTTGAATTGTGAATTCCGTTATCTAACTTTCTTCTTATCTTTTCTAGGTGTTAGCCTTGGTACATGACCTGACGATCTGAAGGCGATAGAGTATATCTTTGTTTTGTTTCATTTTTATTTATTCATTCTTCAATTAAATTGCATTATTCATCACTGCTGTGTCTTTATTATTTTTATTTCATTTTTCACCAAAAAAAAAAAAAAAAATCGGAGCCCGGATAGCCTAGGGCCGGCACCGGCCAAGCCCGGAATCGACTCCCGCTCCTATCGTGGGAAGCACTAAAAACAGGCCAATTTGGCCATTTTTTCTTTCGAACACTCCAACTCCCTCTCAAATTTTCTCTAACCCGCGCTGGCTCTACATCCTAAACCTTTCAATTTTTTTATTTTTCACCTTCCAAACACTTCTAGAGTATCAATCTATCATTCTTTTGTTGATTTTATGGATCAAAATCCTCTAAATCCTCCATTTTTCACAAAAACCCAATCTTCAATCTGCTTTCAAAGAGTTTTGATTTCCGGAAAAAGGATGCATATTTTGCTTGCCCATGCATAGGAGAACATAGATGTACATTTTTTATTGAATTCCTACGGTTAAAATGTTGTAAGTAAAATTTTCTAATTTAAGGTATATTTTTGGCCGAAATTTGGGATATTTAATGTTCTCTTGCATGGTGAATCAATTTGTGAGCTTCATGACATTGGATATATTATGACTTAATGATTCTTGAGAACTTTATTCATTTACATGATTATTAGGGAGTTTGTGTATTCGCTTAACGGTATGATTATGGCTATTATGATGATTGAGTAACTAGTTGCTTATTGGCCTTCAATTATCTTACACTTGATCACTATAATGCCATGATGATTCC
Organism: Voacanga thouarsii; assembly: GCA_026120185.1. NCBI lineage: Eukaryota > Viridiplantae > Streptophyta > Magnoliopsida > Gentianales > Apocynaceae > Voacanga > Voacanga thouarsii. Next base: position 3,233,161 of record JANUWF010001605.1, read on the forward strand.
ATAATTCACATGATCATGTTATGAGCATCTAGATACATTGGGTTTGTTCAGGATATTTACGCTTTCCAGTGAGATATTATGCTTATTCTTGCAGGCTGTGTGAAAATTGTGGTGCATTGATTAGGGGAGGTTGAATTGGTTATTGTGTTGGTGAAAGGTATACTTTAAGGAGTTTGGGAATTATGGTATGAGTTGGTTGAGAGTTGAATATGGTATTGTGCATTGTGTTTGAAAAAGGGGAGGTTATATTCTTCTGAAATAATTGAGCTACCTAGTACTGATACTCCTATCTTTACTACTATCTACTTCCTAATATGTCTACAGCACGGGGCCAATCATCCAAAAGCGCTAGAGCTTCTTCTTCCTCAGCCCCTTCATCTATAGACCCCATGTTCCTCAGGCCAGCAGATTTCATTGATCCATCCTGTGAGGAGTGATACGATAGAAGGTCCTCAAATAAGATTATTGTGGAGCGTACCTTTACAACTACCCTAGAGCATGCCTTTAAACTAGGAATGATGTTTAGGAGACTAGGGTAGGGACCTATACTACAGCTTAAGGGGGATTATTGTCCAGTGCTCATAAAAGAATTCTATGCTAACATGGTTGCAAAGGACAATAACCATCTTTCCACATATTGAGACACGAGTGAAGGGAACCCTAATTTTCATCACAAGAAACCATTTAGCCATTCTTCTCTATGTGTATGATGATAATTCTTGGCTAGGGATAGATACTAATCATCAAAAGATTCTTTCTGACCCTAATAGGATGCCATTGGAACTAGAGCTACTCTAGGTTTGCGCAAGAAAAATGCTTTCAAAAGCTAACAACTTCTACTCTATCAATTGTTGGGGATATGCCTTGGAGTCAATTTGTACTTATACTATTTTCATTATGTTTTATATAATAATATGAGGCTTTCCTTTCCATGAATAGTGAGTTCTATTTTGTTGGTCATCAAGTACGTGACTTGATAGTAAAACCCTATAATAAAATACAATGACTATTCTAAAACTGTCACTGATCGATTATTATTATTGGATTAATAATAAATTAATATTAGTATGTTTGTGACTTGATGGCTATATTTTACTGGTCATGGATATTTGTGATATCGAATCAAGACATAAATAAATGTTAGAGAATATTGTATTGGACATGACCCACTGTGAGAGTACTTCATGGAATATGTCATAAGTACTTTCTAGCCATAATAATATTGAAAGTCCTTCGACCTATATACATCATAGTTTCCTACTTGATAAATTTTATATTTTGACATTGTCTAAAGTTGTCTTTAACCAGATAATAAATTAGACTACTGTTGGATATAGAATAAATCAAGGCGAGGAATATGATTGATTTTGAAGGAATTTGTCCCTCTCATTTATGGGAGAGATATCTATAGGCCCCTTGATAAGTTAGACTGTTAAAAATGCATGGACGTGCTCAAATATATCAATCTAAGATATTGATATCATTTGTTTGAACAGTCTACTATGAAATCAAGAAATAATTGATTAAACTTAATAAGGATGACATGCTCCGTGCCTTATGCTTAATCTGGATATCGTGTGACAAAAGGACTAAATATAAAATTATGGTTTGGTTCAAAGAGATCACCGATCTTCATTTAACCTGGATAGTTATAATGTTTTGCTAGAAACCGCTTATAACTTGTGGGCCATTTAAATATAAGTTAGGCACACTGCCAGTGTTAAATGAACTTATAGAGTCACACAATAAGCGAACTTGTTAGGTTATTTTTCTAGTAATCAGGTTCGATGAATCTGGAAATATGTCTAAGTTAATCGTACTTAGAAAATTTACCAGATACAATGAATCTAGAAATATGTCCACATTCGATGTATCTGGATGATGTCCAGATTATAAGAATCTGACTCGGTAAATTAATTAGTTAAATTACCGAGATAATGGCAGAATCTTATCATATCAGTTTAAATTTAATTTGAATTTAAATTAGAATATGATAAGATATTATTAGGGTTGGACTTTAAGAGGTTCGGGGGTTTTTAAGAAAACCCTAGCTGTTTTTTCAATAGTCTAATTTTTCGGTTGAGAACATTCGTGCCATTCTCTACCAGAAAAGAAAAAAAACCCTCTCAAACCTTAGGCGCTAGCACTCTCCGGGTATCGAGTGAGTTAGCGGTGTGTATCCGATAGAGGACGTTCGCATACTGCAGCGTCTGGTGATTGTTCGGGTTGAACGTACAACAGCGCAACCAGAATCGAAGGATTTTGATTACAGCAACCAGAGGTAATTCTTAAACCTTAGATCATCTTAATCGTTTACTTGGGTCATCGGGAGGGATTCGTGGATGTTTTCCGCGTTTAGGAGTCCACGAATTCTAACATCAATGATCTTAATGCCAACTTAAAGACTCTAGTATACATGTTTGCTTTTAATGTCGTACCCCTGAGCCAGTGGATTCAATGAGACACACACTATTGATATGTACGCGCTACTGAGCATTGTTTCGTGGTCATCTAACTGGCATCATGTGTTGACTTGATCATGGATATGCTCTTTGACACTGCAAAATAAAACTTCTTGGGTTATCCTGACTTCTTTCTTTCATACTATATATTTTTCTTTTTCATACTATTTTCTTTATTTTTTGCTTATTTTTCTTTTCTAGTTTTTATGCTTTTGTGTGTTTCTTTTGTGTATTTTTCTTTCTAGATACTTCAACAATGCTCATTTCTGCTGGAATTCAACTCTTTTGTAGGAGAATGCACAATGCAATGGAAGTATTTTCTTTCTTCTCTTTTCCCCTTTATTTTTGGTCCCGCGGCAATATTTCCTTGCTCTATTTATTTGGCCATTGAGGACAATGTTTAGTTTAAGTGTGGGGAAATGGTTAGAATGGGAATTCTTCTATACTTCATTATTCTTGAAATTCTTTGAACCTTGGAATTCTTCTATGCTTCATTCTTTTGAAATTCTTTGAACCTTTTGAGCAAGCAAAATTTTCAATTTTTTTTCTGATTTTTTTTTTAGATTTTAAGATGTATTTTTAATGCATGTCTTTGTGCTAGATCATAGAGCATATGTTCTATATCATTTGTGGCTTATGCATTATTTTTTGCACGCACTTGGACTAAGTAGTTCTTAATCAAATGCTTTATATTGTTCTTAAACCTGTTTTTCTGCTAAAATTCATTGAGCTTTCTAGAACTTACTTGAATACCTCCCAAGGCGAAATAAAAAGACATTCATGATTTAACTTAGGGATGATGGTAATAGGTCTTCTTTGGATAGTGTGAGCTTTGCAAGCCCACCTATTTTATATTATCCATAGTGCCTATTTTAAGCCTAAATTGTTAATTTCTTTCTTAAATCCATTATCATACTTGGTCCATTACTTCTTTTTGAGAGTTTTATTTACCTTCCAAATTTTTAATTGCTCTTGATGGACAAAAGTACAAGTAGAAGAATTATGAGAGAAAATGCTTGTGAAAATGTCATGACTTGTTACTTTCAATCATGCATCATGTGTTGAGTTGGACTTGTGAGAGGAGAAAGGAGGAAGAAAAGAAAGCATTGGAAATATTATTTTGAAATTGATTGAGTGATTTTGTGAAAACTTATGTTTTTCTACTTATTTTTAACACTTTGCTTGAGGACAAGCAAAGAGCTAAGTGTAGGGGAATGTGATAGGGCCTAAATTAGTCATATATTTCCTAGTTATTTGAAACCATTTTGCAAAACATTTTGTGCAATAACTAGATATTTTCCTTCATATTTGAGATTTTACCCTTGGAAAGGTATTTTGTGCATTATTTCAAATTTTTGGAGTAAAATAAGGCAAAATCATCACTAAACGGAATAGAGGCAGCATTGGCTAGAATAGGACAGGAGGTGCCGGCCACATATTGCTGGTACGCACTTCGAGGTGGTGAAAAATTGGTAAAATGAGGGTTGAACATAACACAGCCAGCGTCGGTTGGAAGCCTAAAGGTGGCGCCGGCTGCAACCTGGAAGAACTTGGCATGAAAATCGAGAAAAATCAATGAATTTAGGCACTTCTAAAGCCTATAAATAGAGGAAAAACATAACTCAAAGGTATGAATTCACGGAGTAAAACACAAAATCACTCAAATCAGGGAGGAATTCATCAAATTAAGGAGGATTGTACAAGAGAGTCTACGAAGGAAGAAGAAGGAGGCTTGTCTATGAGTGCTTTCTTTTTACTTTGTTTTCTTTTCTTGAACAATGTTGTATTAATTATTTTATTATAATTTGACATTGGTTTCGGTATTCATCATTTTTAGAGTTACTTTGATCTTTTGATTAATTGATTGTTTTTCTTGGTATTTAATTACTTATGTTGATTACAAGATTAATTTGTTGTTTCTTTCTATTAACTTGCTTGGAAAAGGGGTTGATGGTTGTCTCAATTCATTAATTTCATATATTTTTTGTCTATTAAATTGCTTGGAAAATGGGTTAATTGCTAATAACAGGGTAATTAAAGGTTAATTGATGTCTACTAGGATATGGATTCATTGATTAATTTCATGTTTTAAATTTGCCAGGATATGGGGATTTAATCAAGGATTATGTTTAATGTATCTTTTGGGTGAATTAGTTGAGACACGATATGTGATGCTAATTTATGTAGAAGATAGTGATTTCTTGGATTGGAAAAGAAGTGAATCTATCTTAATCCTTCATGATGTCAAGAGAATGATTAGTTATGATAATAATTGGGTACTTTAAGGTCATGTTTGTCAAAATAATAGTTTGAGTTACATAATTCTCCATCCTTGACATGTATATATTCTTTTATTTTATTTCATTTTTCCTTTTTATTCTTTTTCACTTTATTTAGTCAGTTAAACAATGAAAGAAAAGTGATTAATGAATATTTGTTCCTTGAGGATCGATACTCGTTTTAAACCCTATGCTACTCTCTAGTGGCTACAAGAAAGATTTACCTTACTAAGAATAATCTACTATGCCGAGAGACAATATAGTTCATGAATGAAAGCTTGAGATTGTCATATATGAGTAATCACAAGTCATTGATGCAATATATCAAACATTTAAGGTGCAACCTCGTAACTCAAGGGGTTTCAAAATTTCACACTTGCAACAACCCAAAAACTCAAGAGTCATAAGAAAAACTCATTCCCAATGATAGATATAACATCATGGTGCAATTTCAAAGCAAGAACATAGCAAAACTTGCGTTTTATAGCTCCTAAAATTAGCAAGAACATAAATTATGGGATTTGTTGTGTCCCGAAATTTTGCAGCAAAAATCCTAAGAAACCTCAAAACTTCCTATTTATCAACCAAACATGTGGGATCAATTTCACAACAAGCCCATGGCACAATATGTTCTTAACATTCAAAAATAGCAAGAAAAATAGTTACAGGATTAAGAAATTGCAGCAATATTTTTCCACTTGTTTGATCTCCAAATCCACAAATATTCATGCCAAATGATTCCTTAAACATCATATGAATATATAAGATCAATTTAACATCAAGTTCATGGAATAATTTTGAGTTTCAAGCATTCAAAAATAACACCCAATAAAGTGACGAAAATCTAAAAAAAAAATTCACAAATACTTGAAGAGATTGTACTTTTACCCAAAGAAAGTTGTGTTAATTAGAATCAACGTAAGCTTACTCTGATACCAGACTCTTTGATATGATCTTGGAAAGTACCAATTTGAGATTTGAAGCTCAAAACCAATAGACCTAATTCAAGACTAGAACCCTAGGTAAATTAGCATCCTAGAACCCAACATTTAATGGACTAAGCCAACTAAATCAACACCTAAACACCCCTAGCCTAATAAAGATAAAAAAAAACAAATAGGATGGGAAGATTTAGGCAACCAATTGAATTCCTAAAACAACCCTAGATTAGCTAGGAATCTAAGACCCATTTTAGAAAGGACAATGATCTATCCTAACAAGATTAGAGACTGGATTCTTAGGTTGGACTAAAGACTAAGGGTAGATTTGATTGATTTGAAAATCACGCAAGAGGAATACTCTCAAGAACTCTCTCTAGACAGAACAAAAGATTTCTCCGTTCAAAAATATCAAAAGTTGTCTATTACAAGGGTAATGAGCTATATATAAAGTTAACAAATTAAACCTAGCAAATGAAAGATGTAATCTCAGCCATTCATCTCCAAAGTAAGTATAAAATATACATATTACAAGTCAAAAGTCGTGAAAATTAAATTAGAAATAAAATAAAACAAAACAAGAATAATCGGCAAAATAAGGCTATGCTTGAAGTGAATTGGTGTCGGGTCACCCTTATGGGCCTGGTGCCGAGTTGGATCTGCAAAACTAGGCTAATAGACCGAGAGGACCCCACACTGGGTCTAATTGTTGGGCCTGGTGCCAGGTCCGCACTGTCCTTCACAGCCGACTTCGTTTTCCTTTTCTTCAGCCTTTCTCTTGTGTTACCTTGATTTTCCTCACAATTTGTTGTTCAAGCCTTGATCTTTTTGGCCCTTCTTTGATGTTACATTGCTTAACAAATTTCTTGATTCTTAGTTTGTCTTCTTAAAGATCTTTCAAGCTTCATTTTGTCACCCACTTCTTTACTTCATATTCCTTGGCTTGGTGGCTTATTTGGCTTGAGTCCTCCATTGAAAGCCTTTGTAATTCAAATTCTTCCTTGGCACCATAGGATGTTATCTAAATCTCCACCCCCCTTGTTTAGCATTAGCACAATGCTTGGGTAGATTCCTATCATGAACTCTGAGTTGCAAAAGTAGCATGAGCATATAGATGCTTACTCTATCATCTTCCATCTAAGGGAGTTGTTTGACCAACAAGTAAGAACGAAGAGATATTTTATGTCTAAATAGTTATTCCATTCTAAGATGATAGAAGTTAGTTTGGTAGCTAAACAAGACTGCTTATGGGATGGATATTGGATACAAAAAGTAAATGAAAGTAGTTGAGATGATTAATAAAAGATCGATCTCTCCTAATAGTAGGAGTGTATATCTCATGGCCATTTCTATGGAATCATTACTCAAGAAGTCCATGGCCAAGACGACTATGTGTTAAAAATAGTTTCAATTGATACATGTATTAAGTAATGGACTCTAGAACAAGTACTAATAAATTTGGATTAGAATTAATTATATTCTAGTGGGAGTTGGCACTAATTCCATACTCTAAAACTGAATAAGATATAGTATGATGAAATTCGCTGATGTTTTGCTATTAAAATGTTCATGTCAAGCCGCTTGACATTCTAGACTTTTGGGTGGTCATAATACATTGTTAGATGCTACTCTCGATCTATTAAATATAGATTTATTAATAAGAGATTTAATAAATTAATCTAATTAGAATTAATAAGTTAATTCTAATTATTACGGATTGTTAATTTTATTATGATAGAATTAATTTATATTAGCTTCCAATTGACTAGATAACTTAATATTTCGTACACAATAGAGGAATTAGTACTCAAGATATTATTGGATAATATTATGATGTTAAGAAGAAAGAATAATTGTGGGCTCATTAAAAAGTGTTATAATTAGTTAGGTGAAATTATAATTATTAAGAGCTTGTGTGGTTAATTGCAATTCCAAAAACCCAAAGCCCGTAATAGGAAAAAAGGATTAACTGTGCTTTCCTAAAAGGTTTAGGAAATAGTTTCTCTACGCATGTTATATAATAGGCGGTGGAGGCTTCATTAAGTATGAGGAGAGAATTGTTCTTAGTCATGTGAAAATAGGAGCTGCCGAGTTGATGAAACACAACATACAGAAACTATTTCTTCTTCTTCAATTAATCCCTAACGCCATCAAACTAAAACCTACTAAACATCTGTTCTTGGTGCCAATAGAGTACAAGTTCCTTGTCTGGATACTGTTAGAGAAATCCCTACACTTGGGATTTTGGTGGTTCATACTTGAATGTATTTACAGAAAGGGTTCTATCCGTGCAAAGAAAAATTTTAAAAGTTGTGTTTTTCAAGTAACAAATTTTTCTTCCCTCTCCTAACTTATTTAATTACATAAAAGTAATCCTATTCCATAGATTTCATTTTATTTTCTACTGTGGATTATTTATTTTTTATTATCGAAATCCAACAGTTTGAACCATTACTAATAAGTTACCCTTCTACATAATGATCTAGAAGACAACTCCATCGATAGGATTGTCATTTCTTTTTTTTTTTTTTTCCTATGGATAGACCTTGTACTACAACCCCCAATGTGGGTTGGCTGACCATAGCCTGTATCTCGTGTATCAATTCATCCATTAGCTTTAAATCCTTATGGAATCTCCATTCTATACAAGTTCACTCTTAGAGTAACATGAGGAGATCCACGATCTCTAATGTAGATTGTGATGGAAACTATAGGAACCCTTCTCCCGTTTAGCCTTTTAAATAAGCAGTTGCAAGAAAAATATTCTTTTGAAAAATTTCATTAAGTTTTTTCCCTTAACTCTCATAAAATCTCTATGCCAAGATTGATACCATTTGAGAGATTTACCATGGATTAATTTTATTTAAGTAAAAAAAAAAATGATCTCAAAAACTTTCCAGTAAAAAACTTTCTTGAGACTTTGGCCTCAAGTTTTATGAAAAAAATGTTTTCAATAAAAATTAATTAAAATTAGTTTTCCATTAACTTTCAAAGAATATCTAAATCAAAATATTCTCTATGTCCAGAATAAAAATCTTTTGAGAGAATAAACAATGATTATTTTGTTCTAATTTAACAAACATTTTGATTAAAAAATATTTTTCCTTGTCAAATTTTCAAAACTTTGGTATTGAAAAATGTGCACTTCGGTTGGCCTAAAAAAATAAATAGCATGTGTAAAAACTATAGACGTTTTTCATGCATTTTCTATCCTTTTAAATTCAAATTGATAATAAAAATGGATTAAACATGTTAATATAATTTAATTAGTGGTCATATTTAATCCTAGTCAATTTACTACTTCTATACTTGTAAAATATTTTCAAAATATAAATATTTCATAAAAGCAACCTCATGTGATATAGGATTAAAAAGAGAATGAAAAATTGTATACGAAAATTTTATAGCTCTTCAGGAGACTCAACAACCTGACCTAGTTTGCAGCCTGAAACAAAAATGAACCAAACAAGCCCTTGTTGTGCCCTCGGCTGCCTAGGACCTCCCTGGGCTGCCTAGGAAGTTGTCTTGGAAGCCTAAGACCACCCTAGGCCACCTGGGACACTTCTCTGGGCATCCTTGCATTCTCCTGGGCCGTCTCTTCTCTACAATTATTGTATTCTTTTTCTTCTTCTTCCAAAGACTCTACAATTTTTTTTCCTTTCATGTTTCTTTATGGTTTTAATATTAATTAGGAACCTCTTATTACAAGAATTCAAAATTATTGAATCTCAAACAAAAACCAAGCGCATATGCCCATTTTTATGGACTTACACAAAACATATTTGAAAAATATGCAAAAAATAGAGAGTTATAGAGACCTATGCCTCCACTCGAGAGGCTTACAATGCTTCTACCTATACAAAAAACAACACGAGAGATCTCAGGTAAACATACAGATCAAGTTTTGTTCATTTTAATTAGCCTAAGCATCCTTCTATGTTTGCAATAAAACAACACTGCTCTGATACCACATGAAAAGTGAATCGTGGCAAAACAATGCATAGAAAATAATCTCCCTACGAATTTAGGTTGCATTCTTGCTTGCTTAGGCTATGCTAATTTGCTAGGCTCAACCACTGGTGATCTCCTTTCAAATTCTGGAGAATATCTTGCGAGCCTTATACTTTTTCACTTGAATGCAAAACTCTTGGGCTTTTGAAATATGATGACTGCCTGAACAAAGCTAGTGAAAACTCTGGGAAGTAGGATTGGTCTCAAACTCTTGACCAATGGCTTACAAGCTATAATATCCACCCCTAGGGATGATAGAAAAAGGGGAATGAAAGAACAAGAGAATTAAGAAGTGCAAGCTTTGGATCACAATTTGAATATCATAGGGAAAAGTTAAGCACGAGGACCCAGTTTATTGTGAAGAACATTTTTGTGAACTGAAAATTTCAAGAGGCACCGAGAGCCAACTTTAACCATGATTTACATGAAATTGAGAATAGTTAAGCAGGAGGTGAGATACGTAGAATAGATTCATATATTATATGGATCATTTTGAGAAAAAAAAATAAAAATTTTCACAAAGGGAGTATTTTATAAGGTTAATTAATGGCTAATGATCATGATTGGTGAAGATTAAACTTATTTAGTGTTTGAAGCTTTGGATTAGTATTAAATCATGCTTAGGACACTTAATATGATTAAAAACACTTAATTAAGGGATTAAGTGAGGTAAGATAGGTCAAATAAGGATTGTATGTTATGTGAGATTAATTAGATTAAATGAAGATTAAGAGAATTAAGTTAGACTAGGGCTATTTATTTATTTTTAATATTTTATAATATTTTTAACCTTGGGAAATAAACTTTAGACCCTTCGTAAAACCCCTAGAATTGTCCAAAACATCCCTGCATCTGGAATAGTCAATTAGCTATCAGATTTCAAAAGATATATATGAGGGGGAAAAAACAATAGAATAAGAATAGCCATTTTGGCCACATGAGAGAGAGAGAGGAATGAATAGCCATCTTAAGCCACTTACTAGCCTTGATTTCAAGCTTGTAATTGGGTAAGACCATCTACACTTAGAACAAAAGTTGTTCTACACCTTAAAGGCTCTCATTTGGTATAAATTTTGTTAACGAAATTGCAAAAACAAGGCTGTGCTTATGAGAAGAATTTTATGCTTACAAACTGATCATTGTGGTTGTACATGATTGTTCAAGGACTATTCTATGCATATTTGTCTACATTTTTTGTGCATTTTTATGTAAAGAAAATACCATAAAACGTGTTGTAGTAGTATGTGTTCAGGTGGTGTAAAAATGAAGAACTAAAGCTAGATATATGTCAATGAATATATGCGGGATAGAGTTTGTTGTTATTTTTTGAGCTAGATCTACAGGGTTTGTTTTAGTCCCTTGAAGCCTTTATTTCACTACTAGAAAAATGGGCTATTGTGATAGGGGAAATTATTTTAATAAGAGTCTATTGTGACATTTTTTATTTTGTCATGTTCAGTGAAATGTTCTCTAAACCGTTGTTGCTATAGTAATTGAGGACATTAACAAATGTCATAATTGGTACACCGATCGTAATATGCATAACTGTTATATCAGATATCTTATTACAACATTTTGTCATGTTACAAAAGGGCTTGATAACTACCAAAATCAAATCTTATATTAACATTTTAAAGTGTCATAATAACTTACATCTATAATGACATTTACAACTATCAGTCAAAGGTCTTCATATAACATTTGGTTGTGTTGTATAAGTGCTTACCAACATTTTCCAATGGTTAAATTTAAATCTACAAAAATGTTTATAAAAATGTTATAATAACTTTTGACAACTTTAAATTATATATATTACACTTTATAAGCATTTGTAACATTTATACTATCAGTATTATTTTTTATGACACTTATACATGTTGTTTAGACTTAATATAACAATATTTTTAAATTTTCATCATGTGTTGGCTATGTTTAGATTTCTTTGAAATGTTACCTGTAATGATATTGTCAACCTGTCACTACATTTTTTTATGACATTTTAGTTCTTAATATATTAATTACCTAATATAATAAAATAAATTTAAAGCTTTTAACATAATATAAAATCACATTAAAGCTAAAATAAAATGTTTGCATACAATAGGAAGTATAGTACTATCTATATATATCAATAAAGTCATCAAAACTATACAAACCAAAATAAAATCTCAATGTATCCATTAAGACAAAATTCCAGTAGTATCTAAATGCTTCCATTTAGCCAAATGATCGACTATACTTCCTTCATATGCAGCATCAAAATAACTTGTAGCAACATATCCCTTTAGTCCTATTCGTCTCAAGCCCTACAAACCTACCATTATAAATTGCACATATTCAAGTTAGACAAAATTAGAATTTTGATAATCAAGCTATTTCTATAATCTGATCATGATAAAAGATTATCACTATTAGACCACTATATAAAATTTCCATATCACGCAGTTAATGGCAACTTCAAAATATGTACTATATAACTAAACTATACAACCATGAATAGTTATTGTTACTTTTAATAATAGTTTAACTAAACTATATAACTACCAAGAAAACAAAGTGAGGTAGTATTGTTGGATATAGAAAATAACATGACACTAATTACCAATATAAAGATTGAACGAACATGTCTTTTGCATCTTCCTCCAAATCTTAGGAATAAATACAAAGGAAAAGAGTAATGTTCAACACATCCCTCTTCCTACCTGTAACACCACACATTTTTTACTCTCGATTGGCTACTATTTGTAATAGGATGAGAATTTTTATCCAAACAAAAGTTGATCGGTGAAATGAGACGAATATTTTGGTGGAATAATATTTTGTCGAGACCTAGATGTAATTATTGAATTTGTTCTACTCATATCCTAAATTTTTGAAAGGCTAGTATTAACAAAATAAGAATTTAAGGGTACTCTGAAAAGAAAAATTGATCAATGCGATGAAACACACATTCTGGTGTGAATTGCGCTACCTGGGGTATCGATGGCATTTTCGTTATTTTTGACTGCACCCGCGACTTTGATAAAAAATTTAACCAAATAGAAAAGGAATTGAAGAATTAGAGCATTACGAATGGATTCAGTGAAAATTTTGGAGTCGGATGGTGAGTGTGAATTGTGTTTGGTCATTTCTGAAGAAAATAGGAAATCCCGGTTAAAAACGGTGTGTGTGGCATTTTGTAATTGGTAGCCCACAGACATGTGTCAATTTAAGAGAGGTTGCTTAAAGAGTTCATGAAAGACACTTGGAGTTAAGGGATTTCAAAAATAAATGAATAATGATGTGCAATTTTGTGATTGGAACACATCATTTTGTGGACCATTTAATTTAGGCCTTTGGTATTGTGATTAGCTAATGTTTCGACCAAGAAAAGATGAATGAATGGCTGGAAATTGGTCAAGAATTTTGTTGGCCTTGCAAGAAGAAATAAGACAAAATTTTGTGGAGAGAAAAAGTGGTTCGTGTGTAAAAATCCTCTTGGAACACACCTAAATACATCCACCATTCAAGTAAACCACAACAAGAAATGGAGGACCAAGATTGAGTGATAAATGGTGGTTAAAAGAGGCTGTAAAACAGCCAGAAATTCATGAGCTAAGAGGGAGAAAACTAAGAGGAAAAGAAAAAGGAGAGAGAAATAAAGATGTGTGTGTGTGTGTGTGTGTTCTTGGTGTTCTTGGAGCAAAATCACACCAAATAGCCTCAAACACAAGGTAAAACCCTACCTTGCTTGAATTAAAGTTGTTTTTGGGTGAATTATGAGTATGTTGATATGAATTTTGACATGAAAACATGACTTTCATGTATTGATATTGGATTAAAGCTAGGGTTTGTGAACTTTTGTGTATGAACTTTATGTATGCTTGTATATGTGCCGGCTGCCTAAGGGCCTTTGAATGATGTTTTGTGTGAGGAAGAACTGAATAATTATGGTAGTTTGAAGGCTAATTTTCAATTGAAGAGGGGATGATCAAAGTAGAGTAAAAATGGAATTTACTTAGTTAAGAAAACATGGATTATACTTGCTTTCTATTAGAGTAAAGATGAGAGTCTTATGGTCGTTTTGGTATATCATAGAGCCAAAATAAAGTTGTGAATTAGAAGTTATGCCCAAAACAAAATCATGTGTTAAAGCAGCAAAATTCTAGAATTTTGCTTAGAAAGTGGTTGAACTTAAAAATGACTAATTGTGTGATTTTGGATGAAATAATTGGAAAGATATGAAGTGAATCCTTTGTTATGAAGGGAGAAAGTATGTGGAAAAAGGAGAATGAAATAATCGAACAAATGATGAAAAAATAGCATGAATGAAGGTTGAACGTTTTCTTTAACCGTCAGCTAAACGTCGATTGGACGTCTGCTACCTATCGGGCATGTCGGCCAACCATCTGCTTTTTTTCAGCCGAACACGAATTGATCTGAAAATGATGTTTGGTGTAGGTTTAGCGATAAACGGCTAACGGAACATCAAAAACGGTAGCGACGGTGATTAATCAATTGTGAATGGAAAGGGTTACTTAGAACACAAGGTAAATCCTTTGGATTTCTAAAACTCTTCCTAAAACTAGTACGTTTTGTTTTTCCATGAAATGCTATGTTATATACCCTTTTGGAAATCTCTGAACATGTTTAAGGTTTATCTGAACAAGATTTGTTTTTATACTATTTCGGGCTTGAATGAATTTCATGATTAGCCTGGAAACCTTAACGGATGATTAAAGTATGGTTTTGTTAATTTAGTCCTTTTTGAATTAAATGCTTGGACTTTTCAGAAAATGGTAATTTTTAGAATTGGGTATTCATAAATTGACCAGAATACCCATATTGGAACGTTTTATGGAAATTTGTTGAAACTTTGAATTTAATCTTTTTTTTCAGATTAGAATTTTAAATTTCTTGAAATAAGTTCCTGTTTGGAATCGGGTATTTGAAAAATGATCCAAAAATCCTTATTGGATTGTCTATGAAAACTATTGGAACTCAGGTATTCGGTAAATGACCGAAATATCCAATTTGGAATTTTTGTGAATACTTTTCAAATTAGGTAAGAGTAAAATGACCTGAATACCCTTAGAAATGACTTTTGTGATCGTGTACGAGGAAAACAACCCGAACACTCTTGCAAACATATTTTGATGTGTGAACAAAACTCTTCATCCTATTACAACATGATTTTGGAAAATGAACTTTCGTGACAAGATTGACTTTTGGAAAACGACTTTTGATCCCTGAAATTGTTTCATTGGCCTAGTGTGCCATGGAATGAATTGATTCAATCTGTGAAGTCTATGTGAATGATGATATAACTTGCAAGTCAATGGGATCAATTCTAGAAAGTGTTGTTTTGCCCAAACACTATTTTGATTTAAAAATCCTACGGGATCAGATAATCCTTTGGCCTAATCAGTCAGACGAGATTGACGTCAAGATTGGGACCCTTGGCTTATGGTGGTAAGTAAAAAATTTCCTAGCGATGCATGGATCGAGTACTATATGCTACGGTCTCAGTACGATGACACGGTGCAAGTTGATGTGCTTATCTGGCAACGCACGATTCGAGTACTCATGGTTGCAGTCTCAATACGATGATATGGTGCAAGTCAATGTACTTATCCTGCAATGCACATTGAATGCTATAAGGCAAAGTCCTTGACACAATAAGATCATGATGCCGAAGTAAAGCCTTATGAGCTTTGCATACAGGCCTACCTTCTATTGGAGAAGTGCCTATGATTTGAAAATTGGGGCAATGGTTTGAAAGTGAAATATAGTTTTCCCAAAAACAAATGAGTTCTGGATAAACTCTTCATTAGAGAGTTTTGCAATTGTTTTCGATAAGTAAATGATATGCTATTCCACAAAAGTTTTATATGCTATATTCTTTCATAAAGCACTAGCACACATGGGACTCATTGAGTAATTCGTCACTCACACGTGTCTTTTATCTTAACTTTTTGTAGGATCCTAAGCTGAGTAGAGCTACAGATTGAAGGACGATACTATAGAGTCAGCAGTTTAGGCCTAGACAGCTTTTTTTTTTTTTTTTATCGTGTACTATTTTCTGTTATAGATAGAGAAGGCATGTATAAAATTCTCTGATGTATGTATATATGTGGCCATCAGTGTGGGATATTGTTGAGTCTGGACCTTATATATGTATTTACTCTGTTGTTTCCATTATAAAGACCCCTTATCTAGGAAATTAGACGGGGCGACACCTAATGCTGATATGCTTCCGCTGTTGTCTTTAGTAGAGGTGTTACAATTGGTATTAGAGCCTTATTTTATAGAACTATAGTATCGTCATAGGAATTGATAAAACTTTTTTATAGTGTAGGTATGGTGGATAGAAACGATAAAGGTAAGTGCCTAATGGTTGAGCATAGTAATGAACGGAAGAGAGAGGATGGTGAAAGTTCGGGTATGGAGAGAAAACCCACCCTAAGAGGATACCGTCACCACATGAGGAGACAGGTGGTGACTCCGATGAGATTGATGGTGATATTGAGCCATGCCATCAAGGCATTGTTGATGAAGAGGAGGATAGCATCCCCGATGGTACAGTACTATCTGTAGATGATAAGGAGGTGTTTGGTGGGGATATACCCAAGGTACTTGCGAATGAGATACTGGATTTAGAGATTGTTGATGCGGGAAAGGACCAGGAAGTACCCGAGGTAGAGGTACCTGTAGTTGAGGAACCTGAGATTAGAGATGGGCTCAGAATTATTGACTTAGTTGTAGTCAGATGTGGACAGAGATGAGGAGGTTAATACAATGGAGTCCTATACAGCTTTGACTGATTCAGAACCTCCCGTATTAGATAGTGAGGATGATGAGTAGGAGGATGAGATGTGTGTGTGTGTGTTGTATATATATATATATATATATATATATATATATATATATAGTATGATATGTATAGTTCGGTCGGTGTATATAATTGTGTGCTTGGCACACGAAATTTGTACTGACTCTGTGATAAATAAGAATGAATATATGTCATGTTTTGCTAATTATATTATGCCTATTTTATGACTATCTTTTAGCTATGTTAAATTAACATATCTGTAAAATCTTATAAACTATATAGATGTCTCCTAAGCAAGCTACTCAAAATAATCTTGAGTCAATGGTGGGGGAACCACAGGTGAAAGGTCCCCACCCTGTAACTTTGGACAATCCTATATTCCAAGCCTTCCAGAAGATGACTAATACTATCCAACAGTTTTCTAAGACTATTACTAAATTTAATGAGAATATAAGTAGGAGAGATCGAAGTGGATTTTGGGATATGAATCAGAGAAGGTCTAGAGGGCACCGATGGTAAAAAAAAAAGAAAGATGCTGAGGAGAGGAGACCTAACTAGAAGACAACCCCCATTTAAATGTTTTAATTATGGAGAGATGGGGCACAAGAGTTTCTATTGCCTTCACCCCCGAAGAATAAGAGGATGGAGTTAATTGGGAAGAAACAGTCAAGGACAGAAGTCAGGACTAGAAGAAGGGAACTTAGGATAAGCTTCTACCTCTAGAGCTAGACCTATCAAACTCCCAAATGAATGCTTGGGTAGTGGCATTAAAGAAGATAGACAACTAGGCTACAGTGGTGAAAGGTACACTCCTTATTTATAATCATAATGCTAAAGTGTTGGTATATCCTGGTTCCACATATTCCTTTATTGCCAATTCATTTCTTAGTTCTATGGGGGTAAAAAGGGGAAGAAATTTCATATGAAATGATTATCAGTACTGTAATGGGAAAGTACATAAATAGTGAAAAAATATATAGGAATTGTAAGATCTTGGTAGGAGATGAAGTATTGAAAGGAGATTTGATATGTTTGTTCATAGAGGATTATGATGCTGTCTTGGGCATGGATTGGCTATTTCAACATCTTGCTTAAGTTGGTTGTAAACATAAGGTAGTACATTTCCATTGACTGGGGAAACCTATATTAGAATTTGTAGGTGAGATTGGAAGGAAAAGTAATGCTTTTGAATCGGGACTTAAGGCCTGGAAGATAATTAAGAAAAGGTGTACAGGATACTTAGCTTATGCAATTAATAAGCCAGGAAAAGTTAAGAAGCCCAAAACACGTCCCTGTAATGAATGAATATTTAGATGTTTTTCCAATAGAATTGAAGAAGTTACCACTAGAGAGAGAAGTAGAGTTTTCTATTGAGTTAGTACCATTGATAGAACTAATTTAAAGGACCTCCTTTTATAGAATGGCAACTACAGAATTGCAAGAGCTCAAGAAACAACTACAAGAATTGATGGGGTAAGGGTTTATTCGACCAAGTGCTTTACCATAGTGAGCATCTATATTATTTGTTAGGAAGAAAGACGGGTGATTGCAGATATGTGTAGATTATCGACGATTGAATACAGTGATGGTAAAGAATAAATATCTGTTACCTATAGTTTATGAACTGTTTGATCAGTTGCAATGAGCTAGATGTTTTTCAAAATTAGACTTAAAGGCAAGGATATTACCAGATCCAGATTCGGGAAGAAGATATACCGAAAATTGTATATAACACTTCACATGGACATTTTAACTTTGTAGTAATGCCTTTTGGTGTTACTAATGCCCCTACTAATTTTATGTACTAAATGTACCGAACATTTTAGCCATACTTAAATAATTTTATGGTCATATTCATATATGACATTCTAGTGTACTCCATAAATCCCCAAGATCATGAGCAGTACTTTCAGGAAGTCTTAGGGAAACTAAGAAAGGCCAAATTGTAGGCAAAATTCAGTAAGTATGAGTTTTGGTTGTAATAAGTAAAATTCTTGGGACATGTGATATACAAAGATGGGATTATAGTAGCCCTTGCAAAAGTCGAAGAGGCGACAAATTGGAAACGTCCCAAGACTCTAGCTGAAATTCGAAGTTTTCTGGGATTGGCTGAGTATTATCGAAGATTTAGTTAGGAATTTTCTAAAATAGCTCCACCTTTGAGTCAACCCACCCAAAAGGAAGTTCTTTGTGTTGGAACCGAGAAATGCGAGAAAAAATAAAAATTTCCAAGAGTTGAGAAAAGGATTAAGTTCTACTTTTGTTGTAGCATTGCCAATGATGGATAAACCATATGAGGTGTAGACAGATGTGTCCAAAAGAAGAGTTGAGAAGAGTATTGACGCAAGAGAGAAATATGATAGCTTATATCTTTAGGAAATTGAAACCCCATGAGTAGAAATACCTTAAACGTGATTTGGAGTTAGTTGCTATTGTGGTTGCTCTTAAGAAATGGAGGCATTATTTGTATAGGGATGAATTTGAAGTTTTCACCGATCACAAAAGTTTGAAGTATGTTTTACCCAGAAAGAATTGAATATGAGACAACATCGGTGGATGGAATTCTTGGAAGAATTCTGGTGTCCGATTAAGTATCATCTCGAAAAGGTAAACACCATAGTAGATGCCCTTAGTAGGAAAGAAAATTTATCAACTCTTCGGATGTTACAAATCCCAGAAATGAAAGCGTTGCAGTAAATGGAGAAATAAGGCTGGGTAATATTTGCATTCAACCTACCTTCCTACAACGATTGAAGGAAGAGCAAGATAAAGATGAAGAGTTACAAAGGTTAGTGCAAAAGGAGGAAAATAAAGGAGGAGATGAATTTCGAAGGGACAATGATAGAATTATTTATTACCGAGATCGGTATTATATCTCGAAACAGTCTGCGATGAGATAAGACATTTTGAAAGAAGTACATTGAAGTAAACATATTATCCATCCAGGAGCCGTAAAAACATATCAGGATGTAAAATGGCATTATTGGTAAATTAATGTGAAAAAGGATGTTTCAGACGCTGTAGCTCGATGCTTAACTTGTTAGCAAGTAGAAGTCAAATAGCAATGACCTGGAGAGTCACTACATCCATTGCCTACTCCGTCATGAAAATGGTATGAAATTACTACGGATTTTATTATAGGATTACCCGCGACAATAGGACAGCCAGGTAATATATGGGTGATAGTGGATCAACTGACTAAGTTCGGTCATTCCATCCCTATTAATCAATAGGATTCTTTAGAGAAGTTAAGTAAAATATATGTGAGGAAATGATCAAACTTCATAGAGTAACCTCTAATACTGTGTCGAATTGAGATCCTAGATTTACTTCAAATCATTAGACTAAGTTATAGAAGAGATACGGGACAACATTAAGGCTCAGAACAGTAGTGCACCCACAAACGAATGAACAAACTAAATGAGTGAATAGAGTTTTGGAAGATATATTGCGGGCTTATGCTTTAGATTTTGGAACTAAAAGGATTTATAATTTAACATGTGCAGAATTTACCTATAATAACAGTTATCAGTCAACTATCGGAATGGCCCTGATTGAAGCTTTACATGGAAGAAAATGTCAGTCCCCATTATATTGAGAAAGTTTAGGACAAAGAAAGGGTGAACAAGATGCTTTTGATCGTGAAAAGGGTCGATAAGTTGTAAAGATGATCAAAACTAAGTTAGAGGAAGTGCAGAGTAAACAAAAAAGTTATACAGATTGACATAGGAGGGATTTGGAACTTGTTGAAGGAGATCGTGTATTCTTGAAATTGGCTCCACAGTGACAATTGAGAATCAAATGACAAGAAAGGAAATTGGCGCCTAAGTATGTAGGACTATTCCCTATTGTTGTCAAGAAGATTGGAAAGGTGACTTATCGATTGGAGTTACCCATAGAGCTTCAAGGTATTCACGACATGTTTCATGTCCCCTAACTTTGGAAGTATGTAGCTGATCCTGCCCATATTTTGAATGAAGAACACATTGAGATGACTCCAACCTTGAAGTATGAGGAAAAGCCTATTAAGATCTTAGAGTATGATGAAAAGGAATTGCGGAAGAAGAAAATTCTACTTGTACAAGTATTGTAGAATCATCATCCTGTTTAAGATGCAACTTGGGAAACGGAGACAAAAATGTTGAAAAAGTACCCAGAGCTATTCCAAGTGTAGGCCAATTTCGAGGACGAAATTTTTTGTAAGGAGTGGAGAATGTAACACCTCACCTATTTACTTTTGGTTGGCTACTATTTGTAAGAGGATGAAAATTTGTATCAGAACAAAAGTTTATAGGTGAAATGAGACGAATATTTTGGTGGAATAATATTTTGTCAGGACCTAGATGTAATTATTAGATTTGTTCAACCCGTACCTTAAATTTTTGGAAGGCTATTATTATTTAAAAAAAAAAAGAATTTAAGGGTATTTTGAAAAGAGAAATTGATCAGTGTGAGAAAATGCACATTCTGGTGTGAATTGTGCTACCCTGGGTACTAGGACCATTTTTGTTATTTTGACCGAGCCCGCAACTTTGACTGTTAATTTGACCAAATAGAAAAGAAATTAAAGAATTTGAGTATTACCAATGGATTCAGTGGAATTTTTAGAGTTGAATGGTAAAATAAAATATTTTTCCGTTACAGACTCGATTTTGGTCATTTTTGAAGAAAATAGGAAATCATGAGTAAAAACGGTGCGTGTAGCATTTTGTGATTGGTAGCCCACGGACATGTGTCAATTTAAGAGAAGTTGCATGAAGAGTTCATGCAAGATAATTGGAATTAAATAATTTCAAAAATAAATGAAGAATGATGTGTAATTTTATGATTGGAACACATCATTTTGTGGGCTATTTAATTTGGGCCTTAGGTATTGTGATTGGCTAATGTTTAGACCAAGAGAAGATAAATGAATGGCTAGAAATTGGCCAAGAATTTCATTGGCCTTGCAAGAAGAAATAAGAGAAAATTTTGTGGAGAGAAAAAAGTGGTTGGTGTGTAAAAATCCTATTTTGAACACACCTAAATACATCCACCATTCAATTAAACCATAACAAGAAATGGAGGGCCAAGATTGAGTGATAAATGGCGGTTAAGAGAGGCTGTAAAATAACAAGAAATTCGTGAGGCAAGAGGGAGAAAACCAAGAGAAAAAGAAAAAGGAGAGAGAAAGAAAGAAGTGTGTGTGTGTGTGTGTGTTCTTGGTGTTCTTAGAACAAAATTACACCAAATAGCCTCAAACACAAGGTAAAACCCTACCTTGCTTGAATTGAAGTTATTGTTGGGTGAATGATAAGTATAATGACGTGAATTTTAACATGAAAATATGACTTTCATGTATTGATTTCGGATCAAAACTAGGGTTTGTGAGCATTTGTGTATGAACTTTATATATGCTTTTATTATTGGGAGATATGCCCTTTTAGACTAGATTTCTAATGTAAAAATTGAATGTTTTAATAAAAGAATTTATTTTCAGAAATTGTTTGTGAATTTACATTTTTATTTGTGCTCAATTACGTTTGTAAAAAACTCATTGTGTTTAAGTAAGTAGTCCATGTGAATGGGGGTCTTTCACAGTAAGGTATGGATCACGGGTTACTTAACACATAAATATTCGTTCTTAATTGATTGATGAGAATAGGAATCTCATCATGTCTAGGGTATTATGTTGTGAATTCTAAATGGGGAATGGCTTACCTTTAACCAATGAGTAGTCCACTCACTTCATGACATAAACGTATTTCGAATACATAGAACAAGACCTGTAGTTGTGGTTTCTTAAAGTACTATATGGTAGAAACCTAGACTACTACCGCTACATCGTGGACTAGTACTCTACGACTTGAGTATGAGTTGGTGGTGTGACGAAGCTAGAAGCATATATTTTGATATGCTATAGTTGAGGTTCTTTCGTAGGGCCAATATACTTGCATGTTAGGTATGTGTGACTAGTTAGTTAAGACAGACTTGTACAAGATAGTTTCTATACTATATCACCCCTTGTGGTTGTCTGAATGATCTAAATATCTAGGTTCCTGGGAAACAAGACTTGGATGTTTGCTTTAGGGTAACTCTCTTAGAAAGTGGAAACAATCCAGGAAGTCGTAGATCATTGGACTAGAAGCCTAAGGATGGTAGAGGTCATTTAGAGAGGTGTTAGTACACTTCTTCCTCTCTAAATTTACGGCGATGTATAGAGAGATATTTTAGTCATTACACCTATAGGTCGGAGACTTTGCTAATGCAGCATTGTTCTTGGGGTCAATATTTCCTTATGGAGATATTAGGAAATATTTAAAATGCAAAATACAGCTATTTATATGGCAATGGTATTTTGGTTATTTTAGTAGCCAAGGCGGTGTGCCTTTTGGTCCCCAGTATAGACCGTGAGATCTAATTAAATACAGGCTAAGGAATTGATCTTAAATTAAATGGAATTTATTTTATTTAAGTAGCCTATTTAATTGTTGGTCTAGAATAAAATAAAAGTCCATAGAAATAGAGAATTAATTAAATTAATTTGGTGGGTTAATTAATTATTCACGGCTTTGACCCAGTTTGAATAATTAAAGATTAACCTGGGACTAAACTAATATAGGCCTGTTAATTGGACTAGACTATTTGGGTTGGAAAATTAATTATTTATTGGGCTATTTGTTTGGTACTAATTAGAATAATTAATTAAGCCCAAAAGGTTAAACTAAGAGTCCAATAGCCCAGTCCAGTTTAACCTATGGTTTTGATTTAGGTTAAATAGGAGGATTAGATATAACGTTGTGTTTTGATAGCCTATTCTCTGGGTGGAAAAATTGCCAAACGTCTCTCTCTCTCTCTCTTTCCAAGAAAGTTCCCTAACCTTGTAAGTTGTTCATCAAACGGAATTAAGTAGGCCATATACTGGATGTAATACCCCACCCAAAACCACCTTTGACTATGGGGAAAAATCATGCATTGCATAGCATTTTGCATTTTATGTGGTAGCTTAGAATTATATTATTTGCATGGATGCATGTGAATTTTTCCGTTGCTCTTGCATTTGAATTATTTGATGTGAAATAGTTGTGTTGTTAAAGATTTGGATAATGGAGGTTTGCTCGAAGATTTGGAAGGATGAGTATTGGGGGGTTGGTGAGAACTGATTGTAAAAAAAATTAGTATTGGAGTTGTTTTGGAATAGCGGGGAGGTTGGTGATTTCCTTTGGTGACCTGAGTTCAAATCCTACCTTTTGTGAAGTTAGTTTCTCTTCTTGAAAATTCCTTTCCTTAGAGTTTCCATGTCTTGGCCGAAAAAGATCTAGCAAACCTAGAGAAATTTTAGTGCCATTATTCCAAAGAAATAAGTCTCTATATTTATTTCCTAAATTTAAGGACCTTGATGTGAATAAAGTTCACTTTTAATTTTCAGCTTTTATTCGTTAGGATTTTCAAAAAACCCCTAGCTAATAATTAAAATTTTAGCTTGAATTTAGCTAGATAGATCTTGCCATGGATAGTTTGAATTAATGAATCATTGTTCTAGTAGGAAACCTTGTTGATTTTAACCCTAGAAACTAAGCTAAAAATCTGGAAAAAATTTCCAGCAAGTGCCACCACTTCTTACAGGAATTTTGGCTCAACTTAAACTCTTCCAAAGTTAGGAAATCTTATCCTAAATCCCTTAGCAAATCATACTTTTATTTCAATTTTAATTCAACTAGGATTTTCTTCCTTATCCTAGCAGAATTTCGGCAGCTTTGTGTCAACACAAGCTATCCGAAATTCCAGCACACCTTAAGTGCAATCCAACTCTACAAACCCTAGCTCAAAACACCTAAATACTCCTCATCAATTAAGATTACCTTAGCTGCACAAAACCAGAATTTTATCTTCACAAAACTACAGATATTCGGCCAGCTTAGGAACTAGAATTTTCGACAGCTTTGTACAGGAAATATTGGCCAGCTTTTGTACTCCTATTCCAACCGAAATTCTGCACACACAACACACCAAAAAACCCCAGCTGATCAAGACAATTTCTACACCTAAAACCCTCAATGTTTCTCTGGAAATTTCAGCAGAACTACAGCAAAAACAGTCAAAAAATTCTTCCTCTTTTATTCAGAAATTTCGCACAGCACATAAGGCCATCTTACACATAACTTTAGTCTCCAAATCCTTCTCAAACTCTTCCTTGTTTGGCCCAAAATTCTGAACACAATCAGCCATTCTCATGACCAATATTTCGGCAAGCACAAGGGAGCAAATTGCAGATTATTTTCTTCCCTTAAACTCACCTAAATTCGGCAGTAAGGAGAGACATCACAAGCTGCAATTTTTGCCTTGCTGTCTAAGAAGCCTAAAGCCATTAGGAGTCTTTCTAAACATCACCATATAACCCTAAACCAATCTTCTCTAACTCTAAATCATAGCAACCGTCTATCCTCTCCATTCTACTCAAAAATTCCAGCAAGAACTCCACAGCAAATTTTTGAAAACCTCAAGAACAACACCTAGCAAAAACCGATCACCCTCCAAGGTAAGCAAAAACCATCTCAGCTTCTTGATTCCTTTCTTCCATCAATTCTCTTCCTTTTCTTCTTTGGAATCATGCCATCTCAAGGCTGATTTCATCTCTTTATGCATTCTTAGTCATAAGGAAGGAAAAAGGAGACAACTTTTCTCTTCTAATCCAATGAACTCGGGACAATCACCATAGGAGCATTGGGATCTTGCTACCCGGTTGTTGTATGATACGGAAATACTTACCCTTAATGCCGAAATTATGGTTTAAGATAGTAGATGATGTCTATTACCTTGTTGAATATATGGTCATAGTATATGATCTTAGGGGATTGTGAATTGTTATGAAAATAAATGAGTTTGGCACATGTTCGAATTAGTTAAAGCCCTAATCATGATATTATATGGTTTAGATCAGGAGGATAATTGAGGAAAGCAAGTTGTGAATTTATCTCGTTTATCTGAGACATATCAAGTAAGTTCTTGCATAAGCTCTTTTGTTAAATGTTGTGATGGTAAGTCATTGCAGAAACCCTTTTGTTAAATGTTGTGATGGCAAGTCTATGTTGTGAAGCTTTCTAAAGCTATTGTTGAACTATGTTTGCTTGGGTTGTAAATGTGGATATTTATTCTTTAAATGGTTTTGTCAAACTAACGATTTTATCAAGAAAACTATTCTTTCCTAAATTTTTAGAAAACTCTTTTAAAGAAAAACCACGTTGTACAAAGCCAAGGTATGGAAATTTTGAATCAAAAATTGACGGATATGTTCGTTGAGTACTCAATAAGGGTAGACTAGCAATACTAGTTTTGGAGGGCTAGCGTAAGTCTTCTGGCAGGAGGCCACCTCCAGAAGTTGAACCCTGCTTGAAAAGGCGACAGTGTTGGTTGGTCAGGCCAGTTCGAGCTAGCATTTGTACCTGGTATGGTATTATTTATATATTCCCGGCATGGACACCCAGATGGTTTTGTTGGGTGTAGAGATGGAGGAGAATCTCACCCGGTGAGCTGTACATTCACCTTGATCAGAACGCCCAACGTGTGGTAATCTGGTTCGGATAAGGTCCACAAAGTGTGGTTCCTTAGCCATTTTGTTCTCATGGAGCCCAACGTGTGGTGGCATGACGAGTGGATGATTATTTTGTGTAAAGTATGATTACTGAAAAACCCACTCTTTGCGAAAGAGAAATTATTTGTGACTTGCAAAATATTTCTACAAATGTTTTTAACTTTGCATACATGTACAGTTTTTGACACCATGTGCACACACAGGACGTACTGACATTTATTCTCACACGGTTTTACATCATGTTTTCAGGAGATAGATTGTGCTGAGTCAGCGGGGCTTTGACAGTAGAGGCTTTTGCTATTTTTCCTATTCTGTTCTAGGAGACTTTTGTCGTTCATACTTCTGAATAATATTTCTTTTATTTCGTATTGCTCCAATTTGAGCCTGATGTAATAAGAGTATTTCTTCATTTATCAAAGTTGATTCTTTTAGGAGATTGCCTTTATATTTTTTACCTCGTTTTAAAGACCCCTTGTCCTATGGGACGGGGCGGCATCCCCGCCCTTTTAGGGTACGTAGTCGTAGGGTATTACAAGTGGTATCAGAGAACAAGGTTTAGGCAATTAGTTGACTTATGGGGTTCTATTTTCTTAAGTATTTTTGATCTGGTGCTAATTTTTATCTTTTGTTTATATGATGGTCAAAAGAGTTGTATCGACTGTCAGAGACTGACCCACTGGCTGCGGTAATCCACCTGCCCTACTACCCATAGCTGATCTACCTGTGTCCGATTCAGAGAGAGAGCGTGAGCAGTCAGTGCTAGATGACCCGGTGGTTGAGGCAGAGATAGAGGTTGAGGAGAGCTTAGGGGAAGAAGATGGAGATGAGAAGATGACGGAGTTGAGTGAGGGAGAGGTAGATGAGCTAGGGAACGAGGGAGACGATGATTACGATGGAGAGATGGCTGGGGTAGAAGGAGAGGATGAGGAGGTAATGGAGGTTCCCCGGACCCCGCAGATAGGGAAAGTTGATAGGACCCCTGCTTACCATAACCCTAAAGGGTCCAATGGTGAGGGATATATGCCGAGAGATGGGGTTGCCCCGGGAGAGAGAGACCTTAGGCAGTCAGTTCTAGGAAGGGTAGATAAGGGGAAGAGGAAGCTGGAAGAGAGTCCTAAGGGGTGTGGACTCCGATATGGACTGGGCATAGATGCCATGCTAAGAAGAGAGGGGTTGTTTGACCCGGTTGATTTAGGGAGTGAGAGGCCTGCGCCTAAGGGTATAGTTAGATTAGTATTGGATGAGCTCTATGAGACGGCCATGAGAGCCAAGAGAGGCCGAGAGGGTGAGTCAGGGCAGCCAAGTGAGAGTGTTGGATTTGCGAGGAACTACATAGGGAGACCTGATAGTTCCGTGGGGTGGCTTGTGGAACCGGCCTCTGACGACTCCGATGCTTCTGTTGAAACTAGGGAGAGTCGAACATAGAAGACCAATAGCTTTTACTTTTCTTTCTCTAAGATTTGCATACCTTTGTTTGTTTATTTCTTTTAAGAAAACATGTTGCTCATAGGGCTTATTTATCATTTTAAATAAAAAGGGTGTCATATGGGATAACCCCTTCTTTTTTGCAAAGAATGGTTTATATGAAAAGCATAAGTTTCGTTTATTACTTGATTTACCCTTGCACGATAACATCACATTCTCTTTTAGATAAGTACATTGCTATCAACTGTTCATGTATCTAGGCACACTCTTTCCCCTTGGTAACTAACTGACCCTGAATGAATATGATTAAGATGGCACCAAGACGCAGAACAGTTGTGCATAGCGGAACGGTGAAGGAGAGTGCATCCTCCACCTCAGAATTTGAGCAGATGCATCGTTCTACCCCCGACGTGGAAGAGCACCTACCACATGAGCAGGAATTGGCTTCGGAGAGGTCACGAGATGTGACCATGGGTCAGGCTTTCGATAAGATGGCCACGATCCTACAGAATCTGACGGAAATAGTGGATAAGGTGGCTAGAAAACCACCGAAGGGAGAGGATGAAGCCCTGGAGCAATTCCTGAAGTTCCAGCCTTCCACATTCTAGGGGGAGGTGGAACAGGACGAGAAAGCCGAGTAGTTGATTGAGCAAATGGAGGACATCTTCGCTACTTTGCAGTACTCGGAAGAGAGGATGGTTAAGCTTGCTGCTATTCGGCTGAGGGGACCGTCTCAAGCATGGTGGCAGCGGGTACGGAGTGATTGGGATAGAGAGGAGTAGGAGTGGACAGGGGATGACTTTACGAAAGCCTTCCGGGCCGAGTACATTCCTCGATGGGTGGCTGAGAAGAGGGAGGACGAATTCTAGACCCTCAGGCAGGGATGCATGATCGTGGCCCAATATGCAGCCCGATTTATGCAGTTGTCCAAGTACTGCAAGTGCTTGGTAGATACGGAGCAGAAACGCACCCGGCAATTCGTGAAAGGACTTAGGCCAGAGTTGAGGAAGGCATTGGCTCCATCACCGCCTACATTGTACATCGCCGCCATGGACGCAGCTTCCCGGATGGAAAATGAAGATCGGCATCGACCGGTGAGTAGACCCTTCCAACCGAATCGTCCACCTATGAGGCCTTCAAGCAACAAGCGACCCGCGGCCTCTATGCCTTGGGGAAATTGGGGCAAGTAGCCTCGAGTGCTAGTAGCAGGACCGATACAAGGCAGCCTGAATTGCCGGCTGTGTGGGAAGCAAAGCCACACCGAAAGAAACTGCTGGGGTAATGGGGGTGTGAGGAGGTGCTTCAATTGCGGAGACTTGGGACATCTGAGAAACGTCTGCCCCAAATCCTTAAGGATTGAGCAGACCGCGCCGGCCCAATCAATGAGAGGAAATAGAGGCACCGCTGCTGGACCAGCCGGAGCGGGAGGCCAGAAGCCTCAGGTGAAGGCCAAAGTTTTTGCCCTAAACCGAGAGGAAGTCGGAGCGAACGCCGCCGTGATTGAAGGTAACCTTTCTATCCAAGGTTGTCTTGTTAATGTTCTGATAGATCCAGGATCCACACACTCTTATGTAAGTAAAGTATGTGCTTCACGTCTCGGTTGGGATGGAAATGAGCTACCTTATACCCTAGTAGTTAGTTCCCCATTGGGAAAGGTGGTGGAAGCAGGCAAGAAAATGGGAAGTTGTGGAGTTGAGGTAGGGAAGAAGATTCTAGAGGCCGACCTTATAATCCTGCCTATGGATGATTATGACTTGATCTTGGGCATGGACTGGTTGTCGAAACACGGAGCTCGTGTGGACTTCAAAATCAAGACGGTGCAGTTTGTGAGACCTGGACGGGATGTAATTGAATTCAATGGCAAGCGAATGAAGGAACTAAAATTTCTTATTGTTGGTGCCAAAGCCCGGAAGTTACTCAAGAAAGGATGTACGGGATATTTGGCGTACCTCCTGAACAAACCTAAGGACCAGTGTACCTTGGAAAGTATGGAAGTAGTAAAAGACTTTTCGGATGTTTTCCCTGCTGAGCTCACTTCCCTACCCCCTAAGTGGGAAGTTGAGTTCACCGTGGATCTGATTCCCGAAGCGGAACCGATGTCAAGAACCCCCTACCGATGGCACCAATGGAGCTGAAGGAGTTAAAGGAGCAATTGGAGGAATTGCTAAGGTAAGGCTACATTCAGCCAAGTACGTCACCGTGGAGAGCCCCAGTGTTGTTTGTCAAGAAGAAAGATGGTATCTTGAGGCTATGTATCGACTATCAGGGACTGAACAATCTAACGATCAAGAATAAATACCCCCTACCCGTGATCAATGAGTTGTTTGATCAACTGCAAGGCGCCACTTTCTTTTCGAAGTTGGACCTATGGCAAGGATACTACCAGTTGAGGATCAAAGAAGAAGACATTCCTAAGACTGCATTCAACACGCGGTATGGTCACTACGAATTTGTAGTAATGCCATTCGGTGTAACCAACGCACCGGCAGTATTCATGGATTTGATGCATCGCATTTTCCAACCATACCTGGACAAGTTCGTGCTTATATTCATCGATGACATTTTTATCTACTCCAAAAATCTAGAGGACCACGAGGAGCACTTAAGATTGGTCCTAGAGAAGCTGAGGGAATTCAAGCTCTACACCAAGTTCAGTAAGTGTGAGTTTTGGTTGAGCTTGGTGTCTTTCCTTGGTCAAGTGATATCCAATGTGGGGATCAAAGTGGACCCTGCCAAAGTGGAAGCTGTAGCTAACTGGAAACAATCGGAGAACATTATCGAGATACGAAGTTTTCTTGGGTTGGCCGGGTACTATTGGCGTTTCATTAAAAATTTCTCTACTCTGGCTTCACCAATGACGCGACTGTTAAAGAAGGATGTCGCTTTTTCTTGGAGTGAGAAGTGCGAAAAGAGCTTCCAAGAACTTAAGAAGAGGTTGATTACAGCACCCGTGCTGAGTATGCCTGAGGCTGATAAGCCCTATGCACTCTGTACAGATGCATCTAAGGAAGGACTAGGAGCTGTGCTGATGCAGGAAGGGAAAGTCATAGCTTATGCATCTAGGAAGCTAAAGCCACACAAAGCTAATTATCCCATGCATGACTTGCAGCTAGCAGCTATAGTGTTCGCCTTGAAGAAATGGCGACATTACTTGTACGGTACGCAATACGAAGTTTTCACTGACCATAAGAGTTTGAAGTACATCTTTACGCAAAAGGACTTGAATCTCCAGCGGCGTAGGTGGATAGAGTTCCTGGAAGAGTATAAGCGCCCTATTAACTATTATCCGGGTAAAGCGAATGTGGTAGCAGACGCTCTAAGTCGGAAGGTGAAAATGGCACACTTGAGAATGTAGGAGATGTTAGCAATCCAGGATATCCTGGAGCAAGGGGCAGAAGTTCAAGAGAGGAAGATCTGCGTGAGCAACTTGACCCTGAAACCTGACCTAGACCAGGAAATTGTATCAGGTCAACAAGGCAGTGCAGAATTTCAAACTTTCAAGGAGAAAGAGATCGCGAGAGGAGGAAGCAATTTTCGGACCGATGAGAATGGGGTATTATACTTTCAGGACCGGATTTGTGTACCGGATATCCAAGACTTAAGGAAGAAGATACTGGACGAAGCGCACAAGAGCAAATATACCATACATCTTGGGGAGGTAAAGATGTACCAAGACTTGAGGAGGAAATATTGGTGGGCTGGAATGAAGAGGGATGTAGTTTAACATGTGCCAACCTGCCTGACATGCCAGAAGGTTAAAATGGAACATAAGAAGTCTGCAGGGTTACTGCAACCGTTACCGATTCCCGAATGGAAATGGGAAGAGGTGACCATGGACTTTGTGACTGGCCTTCCGATGACCAAGTCACACAAAGATGCGATCTGGGTGGTAGTGGACCGATTGACCAAGACAGCGCACTTCATACCGGTAAACGTAAGGGACTCGATAGAAAAGTTGGCTTAAACATATACCCGAGAAATTGTAAGGTTGCATGGTGTACCGTCGAGCATTGTGTCGGATAGGGACCCTAGATTCACTTCAAGGTTCTGGGGTAAGTTCCAGGAGTCCTTGGGCACGACCCTGAAATTCAGCACCTCTGCTCATCCGCAGACAGACGGTCAATCCGAAAGAGTCATTCAGATACTGGAAGACATGCTCCGAGCATGTATCTTGGACTTTGGAGATAAGTGGATTGAGTCTTTACCGCATGCGGAGTTAGCATATAACAACAGCTATCAGGCGTCGATCGGAATGGCGCCGTACGAAGCATTGTATGGGCGAAAATGCCAAGTACCGATATACTGGGGATGGACAGAAGAGGGGAACGTTAAGAAGACTGGTGAAGTATGCATTCAGGAGATGACGGACAAGATCAAGTTAATTCGAGAAAGGCTAAGGGCAGCGCAAAGCAGACAGAAGAGCTATGCAGACTCTAGGAGAAGAGAACTGGAGTTCCAAGTAGGTGACCGTGCATTCTTGAAGTTGACTCCTAGTAGAGGAATCCTGAAACATCCGAGAGGAGGGAAGTTGAGTCCTAGGTATTTGGGACCGTTCCCGATATTGGAGAAAATTGGACCGGTTGCCTACCGATTGGATCTACCTGATGGTCTAACCGGGATGCATGATGTATTCCATGTCTCTCAGTTAAAGAGGTACAACCCCGATCCGAGTCATGTACTCAATGAGGAACCGTTGGAGTTGCAACCAAATCTGAGTTATGTGGAGAGACCCGTCAAGATCTTGGAGCGGAGTATTAAGACGCTTCGAAACAAGCAGATACCCATGGTGAAGATACTTTGGGATCATCATGGAGCACAAGATGCAACGTGGGAAACGGAGGAATGGTTAAGACGGAAGTATCCGGATATGCTCGAAGGGTATGAAATCTGAATTTCGGGACGAAATTCTCTTAAGGGGGAGGGGATGTAATACCCCGCCCAAAACCACCTTTGACTATGGGGAAAAGTCATGCATTGCATAGCATTTTGCATTTTATGTGGTAGCTTAGAATTATTTTATTTGCATGGATGCATGTGAATTTTTCCGTTGCTCTTGCATTTGAATTAATTGATGTGAAATAGTTGTGTTGTTAAAGATTTGGATAAGGGAGGTTTGGTCGAAGATTTGGAAGGATGAGTATTGGGGGGTGGTGAGAACTGATTGTAGAAAAAATTAGTATTGGAGTTGTTTTGGAATAGCGGGGAGGTTGGTGATTTCCTTTGGTGACCCGAGTTCGAATCCTACCTTTTGTGAAGTTAGTTTCTCTTCTTGAAAATTCCTTTCCTTAGAGTTTCCATGTCTTGGCCGAAAAAGATCTAGCAAACCTAGAGAAATTTTAGTGTCATTATTCCAAGGAAATAAGTCTCTATATTTATTTCCTAAATTTAAGGACCTTGATGTGAATAAAGTTCACTTTTAATTTTCAGCTTTTATTCCTTAGGATTTTCGAAAAACCCCTAGCTAATAATTAAAATTTCAGCTTGAATTTAGCTAGATAGATCTTGCCATGGATAGTTGGAATTAATGAATCATTTTTCTAGTAGGAAACCTTGTTGATTTTAACCCTAGAACCTGAGCTAAAAATCTGGAAACAATTTCCAGCAAGTGCCGCCACTTCTTAGAGGAATTTTAGCTCAACTTAAACTCTTCCAAAGCTAGCAAATCTTATCCTAAATCCCTTAGCAAATCAGACTTTTATTTCAATCCTAATTCAACTAGGATTTTCTTCCTTATCCTAGCAGAATTTCAACAGCTTTGTGTCAACACAAGCTGTCCGAAATTCCAGCACACCTTAGGTGCAATGCAACTCTCCAAACCCTATCTCAAAACACCTAAATACTCCTCATCAATTCAGATTACCTTAGCTGCACAAAACCAGAATTTTATCTTCACAAAACTACAAAATTTCGGCCAGCTTAGGAACCAGAATTTTCGACAGCTTTGTACAGGAAATTTCGGCCAACTTTTGTACTCCTATTCTAACCGAAATTCTGCACACACAACACACCAGAAAACCCCAGCGGATCAAGCCAATTTCTGTGCCTAAAACCCTCATTGTTTCTCTGGAAATTTCGGCAGAACTACAGCAAAAACAGTCTAGAAATTCTTCCTCTTCTATTCAGAAATTTCGCACAACACATAAGGCCATCTTGCGTAGAATTTTAGTCTCCAAAGCCTTCTCAAACTCTTCCTTGTTTGGCCCAAAATTCTGAACACAATCAGCCCTTCTCTTGACCAATATTTCGGCAAGCACAAGGGAGCAAATTGCAGATTATTTTCTTCCCTTAAACTCACCTAAATTCGGCAGCAAGGAGAGACATCAAAAGCTGCAATTTTCGCCTTGCTGTCCAAGAAGCCTAAAGCCATTAGGAGTCTTTCTAAACATCACCATCTAACCCTAAACCAATCTTCTCTAACTCTAAATCATAGCAGCCATCTATCCTCTCCATTCTACACAAAAATTCCAGCAAGAACTCCACAGCAAATTTTCGAAAACCTCAAGAACAACACCTAGCAAAAACCGATCACCCTCCAAGGTAAGCAAAAACCATCTCAACTTCTTGATTCCTTTCTTCCATCAATTCTCTTCCTTTTCTTCTTTGGAATCACGCCATCTCAAGGCTGATTTCATCTCGTTATGCATTCTCGGTCATAAGGAAGGAAAAAGGAGACAACTTTTCTCTTCTAATCCAATGAACTTGGGACAATCACCATAGGAGCATCGGGATCTTGCTACCCGGTTGTTGTATGATACGGAAATACTTACCCTTAATGCCAGAATTAAGGTTTAAGGTAGTAGATGATGTCTATTACCTTGTTGAATATATGGTCATAGTATATGATCTTAGGGGATTGTGAATTGTTATGAAAATAAATGAGTTTGGCACATGTTTGAATTAGTTGAAGCCCTAATCATGATATTATATGGTTTAGATTAGGACGATAATTGAGGAAAGCAAGCTGTGAATTTATCTCGTTTATCTGAAGCATATCAAGTATGTCCTTGCATAAACTCTTTTGTTAAATGTTGTGATGCTAAGTCCTTGCATAAACCCTTTTGTTAAATGTTGTGATGGCAAGTCTATGTTGTGAAGCTTTGTAAAGCTATTGTTGAACTATGTTTGCTTGGGTTGTAAACGTGGATATTTATTCTTTAAAGGATTTTGTCAAACTAACGATTTTATCAAAAAAACTATTCTTTCCTAAATTTTTAGAAAACTCTTTTAGAGAAAAACCACGTTGTACAAAGCCAAGGTATGGAAATTTTGAATCAGGAATTGACAGATATGTTCGTTGAGTACTCAATATGGGTAGGCTAGCAATACTAGTTTTGGAGGGCAAGCGTAAGTCTTCTGGCAGGAGGCCACCTCCAGAAGATGAACTCTGCTTGAAAAGGCGACAGTGTTAGTTGGTTAGGCCAGTCCGAGCTTGCATTTGTACCTGGTATGGTATTATTTATATTACCGGCATGGACACCCAGATGGTTTTGTTGGGTGTAGAGATGGAGGAGTATCTCACCCGGTGAGCTGTACTTTCACCTTGATCAGAACGCCCAACGTGTGATAATCTGGTCCGGACAAGGTGCACAAAGTATAGTGCCTTGGCCATTTTGTTCTCATGAAGCCCAATGTGTGGTGACATGACTCTTTATTCGAGTAGATGATTGTTTTGTGTAAAGTATGATTATGGAAATACCCATTCTCTGCGAAAGAGATATTATTTGTGACTTACCAAATATTTCTACAAATGTTTTCCACTTTGCATACACGTACAGTTTTAGACACCATGTGCACACACAGGACGTACTGAGATTTATTCTCACATGGTTTTTTATCATGTTTTCAGGAGATAGATTGTGCTGAGTCAGCGGGGCTTTGACAGTAGAGGTTTTTGCTATTTTTCCTATGCTGTTCTAGGAGACTTTTGTCGTTCATACTTCTGAACAATATTTCTTTTATTTCGTATTGCTCCAATTTGAGCCTGATGTAATAAGAGTATTTCTTCATTTATCAAAGTTGATTCTTTTAGGAGATTACCTTTATATTTTATACCTCGTTTTAAAGACCCCTTGTCCTATAGGACGGAGTGACATCCCCGCCCTTTTAGGGTACGTAATCGTGGGGTATTACACTGGAAGACCGAGAGTTTGGCGTTCACCTACATGAAAAGATGGAGTAGGAGACTTGCAGGAATTGCACCAGAGGTTTCCACCAGCACACCTACGCCAGTTGCGCTCATTCTAGTCCAGCCAATTCTTAGAACGAGGAAAAGAGGTATTTTTTTTTAAATCTTAGAATCCGTGCAAAGCACGATCGGCGCCGGCTAGGGCTATCGGAGCCGTCGCCAGCTCTATTCGGTTCCCCTATTCTTGAGTTTTTCCAATTTTGTTTTGTTTTCGCTTTCACTGCGTGCCTTGTGTTTTTCATTTCTATGCCTTCAATTGGTATCATCAGAGCATGAAGGTTTTGTGAAAATATAGGGAGCATGCATCTAGATGAATAAAACTGGACACATATGTGTGATTAAAATTGTGATCCTTCACTGTTTATGGTATGGACAGATTCTCTATTAAACCCCGCGGGTGGAGGTATAGGAGATGTGTAATTTACTATTTTTCTTAGCAAATCGTGTAAGCCTAATGTTTATGGGTATAGGCGATTGTTGGTTTTGGTTGATTTCAATGTTTTTTGTTTGAAATCGGAGAGCCATTGATACCAGAAGTTGAGAAGAAAACAGGGAAAATTCGCAGAAAAAAAAATTGCAGGAAGAGCAATCTAGACTGGAACCGGCACCAGCGCCAGCTAGGGTTTGGAATCCGATCCACAAGCTGGTTGCTCATGGGTCCTACTTCTGTACGGCGGGTGCAGTGGACCACAGTTTAGATCGGTGCCTAATCCAGTGCGGCGAGTGCAGTGGACCAAGGATTTTTATTTTTTTTTTAATTTTCCTTGCAATTTCTTTTGGTTTTAGGGTCCATACAAGGCAAAGTTAATATTTTGCAATAGTTAATATTCAAGGAATATTTTTGCATGAAAAATATTAGCAAGGGATTTTAGGATTAAATAAGATATTAATTAATTAATTAATTAATTTAATGTGTTTAATTCTATTATCTGGGCACTTAGGTTTAAAAATAGAACAGCATGAAAACATCTACTATTTTCTAGCATGTTATTTTTATGTACATATGTGCACGTTTTCTCAAAGAGCAAAGTCTTTAGGAATGTTTTGACAAGAAAAATATTTTTCTACAAATTAAATGGTTATTTTAACTTGAACAAAAATTAATCCTTAGATATTTTCTCAAAGGATTTAATCATTGACATAGAAAATATATTGGATTTAGATATTTTTGTAAGGTTAAAATAGAAAGCCATTTTGTTTTAATTTTGGCACAAGAAAATTTGTTTTGTCAAATAAATTTGAGACCAAAGTCTCTAGAAAATTTTAATTGGAAAATTTTTGAAATCATTAAGTTTTAAACTTAAATAAAATTAGTCCATGGGAAAAAATCTCAAAGGATATAAACCTTGACATAGCGATTTTTATGAACATAGACATTTTATTTTTGAGTTAAGGGAAAACTTGATGGAAATTTCCAAAAGGATATTTTTCAGAAAACCCTTGTTTTAAAAGATTAAGTGGGAGAAGGGTTCCAACGGCCCCACGGCTTCCATCATGATCCTCATGAGAGACTGTGGGCCCCTTCGAGTCACCCTGGGAGTGAACCCGTATAGGATGAGGATACCACAAGGATCTAGATCTAATGGAGGGATGTAATTAATAACCCGGAGCACGTACTGTGATCGGCCAGCCCCTTGTTGGAGGTTATAGTGCGAGGAATGTCCATAGGAAATAAGTGGAAACGGCCATCCCCTCGATGGAGTTATCTTCTAGATCATTATCTAGAAGGGAAATTAATTTGTGCTGGTTAACACACTTAACTCAGGAAACTGTTAATCTTCCCAAGAAACTATATCAGTTTTCCTAAGAGCTAAATTGATTACTATCAGTTTTGTTAATAAAGATAAAGTGCACATATTTATTTTTCTTTTCACAAACTAAATATTTTTCTTTTATTTTTCAATTTTTTAGAAATAGTGGGAAGTTCTTTTAGTCCATTGGCTATTATTCTCCGAGAGAATAAGCTAACGGGACTAAACTATATGAACTGGAAGAGGAACCTAGACATAATACTCACAGCGGAAGAGTATAAGTATGTCCTTCACAAAACCTACCCTATTATCGGGGAGGGTTCCACTGTCGAGGAGCATGAGGCTGAGAAGGCATGGAAGAAGGTCGATGAGATAGCTCATTGTTACATGTCGGCCTCCATATCTAATGTGCTCCAATCCAAACATGAGCACATGACCACTGCGTATGACATAACCCAATCATTAGCCACGATGTTTGCTGATAAGAGCCGGCCCGTAATGCAGAAGGCTCTTCAAACCATCATTAACACTACGATGGCTGAGGGAGCATCAGTCAGAGAGCATATGCTCAAGATGATTGCTGCTTTCGAAGAGGCATAAATCTTAGGGATTGTCATTGACCCCGAGAGCCAAGTGGACATAGTTCTCAAATCTCTACCAGGTTCCTTTTCTCAGTTCAAGTTGAACTATAACATAAACAAGTTGAACATGGGTTTAACCGAGTTGATGACGGAGCTCCAAATGGCGGAGAAGGACATGAAGCCACAATCTAAGACTATGATTGCTAAGGCTTCTTTTTCTAGAATTGGGCCCAAGCCCTGGAAGTTCAAGAAGAAGAAGGGGAACACAGCGGCCCAGCCCAAAGATAAATCAAAGGGCAAGTGCTTCAAATGTGGATTGAAGGGACACTGGAAAATGGAGTGTCCGGATCGTCAAGCAAAGAAAACCCCCACAAGTAATGTTTTCTATCTAGAGTCTATATCAATGGTTCGATCAACTTCCACTTGGATTGTTGATTTATGGGCCACGGATCACATCTGTAACTCCTTGCAGGGGTTTAGAAAGATTAGACGACTCCAGAAAGATGAATATAGACTATGTGTGCAAAATAGAGCACAAGTTTGGGCCCTTGCAGTGGTAAAGTTGGATCTTGTTTTTTATTATAATAGAATAGTGATTTTGAAAGATATTTTATATGTACGTAGATTTCGACAAAATTTGATTGCGGTTGCAAAACTAATAAATCAAGGATATTCTATATCTTTCCATTCTAGCATTTCCATCAGTAGAGATGGAGAAATTTTATGTCTGGGCACATGTATGGGAATCTATTTTTCTTAAACA
This sequence comes from Voacanga thouarsii, assembly GCA_026120185.1. Lineage (NCBI taxonomy): Eukaryota > Viridiplantae > Streptophyta > Magnoliopsida > Gentianales > Apocynaceae > Voacanga > Voacanga thouarsii. Next base: position 3,271,938 of record JANUWF010001605.1, read on the forward strand.
CTATTAACAATCAATTAAATAACGCTCAATCTGAACATTTCACATGTATGGGAATCTATTTTGTGAATAGAACTCTTTATCCTATTTCACCGTGATTTTGAAAAATGATCTCTCGTGATGAGATTTACTTTTGAAAAACGACTCTTGATCCCTAAAATTGTTTTATTAGCTTGGTATGCCATGGAATGAATTGATTAGCTCTGCGGAGCCTATGTGAATGATTATTTGACTTACAAGTTAGTGGGATCAATTCTTGAAAGTGCTATTTTGCCCCAAAAATTTATTGATTTAAAAATCCTACAGGATCAGATAACCCTTTGACCTGATCAGTCAGACGGTGTTGGTATCGTTAACGTTGAGTACTCAGCAAGGACTTTGATCTTTGTAATAACTTATGTTAGAGATAGACAACCCTAGGTAACCCGATCAGTTTTGGGGATTGTCTTACTCTAAATAGGGCAACATGACATTGAAATAGGTCATCCTAGCTAGAAATCTAGAGCCTGACAATTTTCGTGCCTTCTGTGCACTTTGTGATTTAGGTTGTTCATGGGCTGGGCTGGACACCTAGCATTGTTGTAACCCCTTACTGCCTTGGTGGTGATTGACATCAGGATTGGGACCCCTAGCTTATGGTAAAAAGTAAAAGATTTTCCAGCGATGCACGGATTGAGTACTATAGGCTACAGTCTCAGTACGATGATATGGTACAAGTTGGTATGCTTATCCAGAGATGCACGGATTGAATACTCGAGGCTACGGTCTCAGTACGATGATATAGTGCAAGTTGGTGTACTTATCCATCAATGCATGGTTGAATGCTATAAGGCAGAGTCCTTGGCACAATAAGATCTTGATGCCGAAGCGAAGCCTTGTGAGCTTTTATACAGGCTGACCTTCTGTTAGAGAAATGCCTGTGATTTGAAAATTGGGGCAATGTTTTGAAAGTGAAATACAGTTTTCCCAAAAAAAGAATGAGTTCTGGATAAACTCTTCTTTAGAGAGTTTTGCAATTGTTTTCGCTGAACAAATGATATGCTATTTCTCAAAAGTTTTATATGCTCTATTCTTTCATAAAGCACTAGCACACACGGGACTAATTGAGTTATTCGTCACTCATATGTGTTTTTTATCTTACCTTTCTGTAGGATTCTGAGCTGAATGGACCTACGGATAGAAGGACGATACCACAGAGTCAGCAGTTTAGGTCTAGATAGCTTTCCTTTTAATGACGTACTGTAATCTGTTATAGATAGAGATGGCATAGATAAAATTCTCTGATGTATGTATATGTGTGGCCATCAGTGTGGGATATTGTTGAGTCTAGACCTTATATATGTATTTACTCTGTTGTTTCTATTATAAAGACCCCTTTTCTGGAAAATTGAACAGGGTGACACCTGGTGTTAATATGCTTTCGCTGTTGTCTTTAGTAGGGGTGTTACACTACCCATTCTAAACACAACTAGAATTCTATATAAAAGTATATCCTAGACTTGAGCATCAAATAATTTAACACAATTTAGTCAAACAGTTCAAATAATTAGAACTATCGAAAATCGAATCTGAATAATCTTATCTTTGCTTCCAGCATTCCCACGTCTTCCTTGAATCACCTTCAAATTTAGTGAACAGAAAATTTGCTCAACACCAACTACATCCATCTATCTTTTGAAGATGCAAAAGAAAGGATTAAAAAAATTGAGTAATTAGAAAGAAACAACTTAAATATCTATTAAAGATATCTTTTATTCACTAAAGTGAATTGACTAAACAAACAAGAAAGAAAGAATACATATAATATATTAGTCCTATTGGCAATCATTAAGCTACCCTACATGGAACTATAGTTTCTCAAAGGTACGTATTCTGAAGTTGCCTTATAAGACACACCTAAGAACTTTCATAGACTATAAAAGCTTTTGTTGCATACTAAGAAGAACCAACTAAATTATATCCGCAAATGTATAATTTTGACAAAGAGGAAACCAAATCAAAACACAACATAAGCATCACAAAAATGGGAGCCCAAACATCATTTCCATATAATGGTGTTAATACATCATTTTATAGCAGCAATAATTATATTCTACAAAGAAGAGAAAACATAATATTGTGTTGCCATATCTCAACATTTTAAGCCGTGATACACCTAACACTATATGGCTGAAAATACTATTTTTGCAAAGTGAGACTACAGAAAAAAGGTTGACAAAACTCCACATTTTTCATAGGCTATTACAGAATTCCACACATATACATAAAAAAAACCATAGCCTATAAAAAATCCTACACCCAAATGCTCCTTGAAAGAACAAATCTATCACATTATGTCTTTGAAAGTAGGAATCAAAGTAATTACCAAGTACTATTATTGAATGGTTAGAAAAGAAGTAGAAAATTGATCACAACTTTCTACCATCAAAAGAATCATAACAAGCTTGTTGGCCCTGCAATAGGGACACCGTGAGCATCTCCAATTGTTTTCAAAAGTGAGTATGGAAGAATCGGTGGCTCATCACGAGAATATGACTGTATGATATCAATCTCACACTAATCTTGTCCCAATGGATGTTGGCTAACCATCTTTTCAGGGTCTAAACTCCTAATAAGTGTAGTTGCAACTATTTTTGAAGGAACCATTATGCTCAATAATAAAACAGTAGCATGTACCGAAAGAAAATAGCCAAATAGTAGCAAAAATGTTCAAATTAGTTAGAGTAAAATAGCCAAAATTTTATAGAGCCATTAAGCCTGAATATCAAAAAGAAAATCAAATAGCTATTTCACATAAGATATTATTCTATTGATAACAGATAATAGTACCCTCAATATACAGGTATTGTTAGTTGAGAAAGTTTGTTGGTTTGACTCTAGCGATCCAGATCTTGACTGATTTGACATATTGCTGTTGTTCTGTGCCATATTTGCACGAACTTTAGCTAGTAGTCTACCTTGCTCCCTAATGAGTTCTGCTTGCTCTTTAGCTTGTTCCTCGAGCCTCACTATCTTATCCCTTTGTACAACTATAATAATATGTTGAGTACTACGAGTTGGAATTTCGCCCTAAAGATCCAATGGTGCAACACTTCCACCGCACATTCGAACCTAACCATTCCTGTCTGGTCCCATTACTTGTGAGAAAATGTCATAAAGCTCAATTTCATGAGTGGAGTTAGGAGAAAATTCACTAATCAAGTTCTATAACCAAAAAAAAAAAAAAGTGCTAATTAATTATGATGAATGAAGTTTAAAAACTGAAGGATAAATTATGGTGAAACATGTACTAATTTATTTGCAATCTCGCTATTTCCTGGTTTCCCACTGGAGTTCGTAAAACACTCCTCGAATATTTAGCTCTGGATGGCTGACACCCTAATTTCTTGGCCTACATAAAAAAGAATTTAATCAAATAGATAATGTTATGTATATAACTTTTTTCGTTCGTGGCAAAAAAAATCTTTAACTGTTGTAAAATTTCCTAATCTTCAGCAACTCATACAAATGGTCTTTGTCCCATTCTATGATGCAATTTGCTACTTTTCCTACTCTAAGTATTCCTCCGACTAATATGCTAAAAAGAAATACAATCAAATGGAAATTTAATTATCTACCATGTAACTAATTACTATAAAAATTTGCAATGTGAAGTATAAAATGCTCAACATTACCTTGCCAGCCTCTGAATCCAAAAGGAAACCAACCATAACCATTGGTCTTCAAGCACCTAATCTTCTCCATAAGAAGGTGGCACATTGACACTTTGATTTGCAATAAACCATTCCTTTTTTAAAACATTTTTCCAAGTGTTGGGTATCTTACGCATATCATATATGGCGCAGCGGAAAAATAAGAATGAGATACCAACCTAAGATCCGCATACATGTGAAAAACAAGACATAAAGAGAACAAAGGTAACAGCTTTACCTTTCTTTGCTGATCGTCTGAAAAATAAAATTTTTCTTTCTTCAAGTCGAGGCATGATTTAGCAATCCTCTTAATCAAACACCATGAGGGTTCTTCTTATTTTTCAACCACTATAATCACAGTGTGTAATTATCTCTAATAGAAATCCACACGAAGGATCACACTCAAGGGCCAAGATTTTCTGTGCTAGCAGAAAACCTAGTGGCGGCTAGGGTTCTTGTTATTTTTAGAAAAACGAGAGAGAGAGAGAGAGAGAGAGAGAGAGAGAGAGAGAGAGAGAGAGAGAGAGAGAGAGAGAGAGAGAGAGAAGAAGAAGAAGAAGAAGAAGAGAAGTCATGTGTTGCCCTAGGGTTTTTTCGTGAATGGCTCCTTACAAAGGTATCGTGTGTATGTCTTACATCTGCATGGAAAGCATACTAAAACCCTCCATATAAGGATTCTAAAAAAATTAGAATTCCCTAATTATAATTGGAAACATCAAGTTCTTACAATTACAATTTGGCTCATAAATTATAACTAATTATAATTTGCTCATAACTACTTCTCTTTCTCGCAATTAACCCCACCATGTTATCAAATAACATCTTGAGTATATAATCATCTATTGTGTGTAACCTATTAGGTTTTCTAGACAGTTGGTAGCGAACATGAATTAATCCTAACGTCTTTGATATTAATAATCAATAATTAATTAGAATTAATCTTCTTAATTCTAATTAGGATTAGTTTATCAATTCATCAATTAATAAACTTATATTCCCAGATCAGGAACGGTATCTAGCAAAACATCATGACCACCCAAGAGTCCAGGAAGTCAAATGGCTTGACATGAACCCTTCAATAATAAACTACAGTGCAATTAACTCATTTCACCATACAATATCTCATTCAGTTTGGAGTGCGGAATTAGTGCCAACTCCCTCCAAAATACATATTAATTCTGGCCCGAATATAATAGTACTTGTACCAAGAACCCACTACTCTAGATGTGTATCAATTGGAACTGTTTCCAATACACAGTTACCTTAGCCAAGGACTTCTCGAGTAGTAATTCTTACAAGTGGCCGTGAGATATTTGCCCCTACTATTAGGAGTGGTGAATCCTTTATTGACCCTCTCAACTACTTTCGTTTATCTCACAATGTACCCAATATCCATCCCATAGGCAGCCCTCGATCTGGCTCCAGAGATTGGAATCAAAGCACAATACTCATCAAACAAAGTACCTTGGAAATCTCAAGTCTAAGAATACTTGCACGTTTGCTATATTGAGATTATATTACTGGAACTAAATAGTTATCCATGTGATTATCTCATTTCTAGGTCATCTAATGTACTTGTTCCATTAACAAGCATCCATGTGTTAACTTTGAGTATCTCAATACTCACATATATGAGAACCATCACCTGATCAAATCAGAAAGTCTAACACATACTTGTCTTAACGCATTAATGATGTCTTATCTCATTAATACTACTACTAGGGACTAGCACTATATAGTGTAGTAGAAATCTCATATCATGATCTCTATCATGATTTTCTTAACACAGTGTTGTACTAGGGACTTTATCTAACAGTTATATTACACAAAAGTAAACAAAAGAAACTGTAAGATAAATAATGCATTTTATTAAAATAAAATGTGTCATATACAACGTACAAGTGATTGCCTTTAGGGCATAATACTAACACCAAGCCCTTCATAATTTCTTTATTGATGAGGTAAATTTTAGTTCAATGCCCAATGGTAAATCAAACATTTCCTGTTATGAAGTAAATTTGTCAATAATCATTATGTACAGTAAATTTACAATAAAAAAAATTCTAAAATAGTAGAAAGCTAAAGGATGTATTGATCATGGCATTATTACCTTTACAATGTCGATCATGTCTTTCTTATAGCTTTTTGGCATTTTTGTCCATGATACATAATTGAGTGAGGCATGCTTACCATTTCTAGCTATATTTCCTAAGAAACTAGACGGCTTTTTTTGCTTCTTTCCAATGGGTTATCTTTTAGGGTTAAATTCAACCTTAATTAGACCCATGTTCTTAGGACGTCCCCATGTATCAGTACAATAAGTTGGCCCTCTAGATCTACTACTTCTCTCAAAATTTTCTACATCAAGCATTAGAATTAGAATGGTGAAAAATATAATTTCTCATAATATAGCAGACAACAACTTTTAATCATAATGTACTCATACCAACTCCAATAGAAGTTTGCATGGCTGGCTGGGATGACATTTATTTGTCACTATAAACTATTTGGGGTTAATCCAAAGGATTTTTAGACCGGCCATTTAATTGCACAATGACTAAAAAAAAAAAAAACCACAACAACTTTAATTTGTAACGGATTTTGTTACGTGAAAAATGATTTTTATATACTTATGAGTGGGAAGGCTCGGTTGTGTGTTAGACAGAGGCATGCCATTGCATTCAGCAACTTGCATGGTTTGGGCAGCATTTAAAGGATTTTCTCCAACTTGCACGGTTTGTGGTCTATCTAAAGGACTTCAAATTGGCTATTCAAATACATAATTACTAAAAATAAAATAACCAGAGCAAGTTTGGTTGGTAACGGGTTTAGCAAAGTCATCACAAGAAAATTGTTTTTATATATTTACAATTTGGATCACATGGTTGTGTGTTAGACAGAGGCATACCAAATCTTTCAACTAGCATATTCAGCTAATCATCTAGACAGTTGTCTCTGAGTTTCTACACACTTCTTTTCTTCTTCAACCCATGTGTCCTGGCTACCTGATCAGAACTAGCCAAATAAATAAATAAAGTATCAATGAATTAAAATTTTAAATTCACCTAAAACTAAGGCAATTCTTCAGAAAAAAACCTCAAAACTTATTTTTAAATTCACTTGAAATTGCCAGCCTCAGAATCAAGCTAGCAACACTAGACGTTTTCTACTAAAAATTACTCTAGACTAGTATAAGAGATCAAAGAGAAAAATAGAATGAGACAATAGAATAAATATTAGCAAAATTCAGTTACTATATGAATTCATAGAAAAACAATGTAATATTACACTACATGTTTAGCAATGTTCAGTCCAACACCTAAGTCCAAAAATACATATCAAAGTTAAAAAGTAAAAGCATTTTATATAATAATTACTGCATTAAACAACATATTAATAAGTAGTACAATCTTTATATAGTCATAAGACTACACTCAAGCCTTATAATCCGCTTCATGAACCCAACAAACATTCTCGTCCCCTTCATCAGCTACGGGATTGCAGATTTGGGCTTGCAAATGTGTCTCAAGATCCACAATATCTCCTATTTTATAAAGTGATTGCATCTGTAACAACAACAACATGCCAATCACATTCCATTGATTTTTCTACATAGAATACTTGTGTTGCTTGGGAGGCAAGAATTAATGGTTCTTAGTGGCGAGGCACATTGCTAAAATTTGCTAATTAAGAATCCATCTGTATCTTATTTTAGTCTCTTCCTATTTGACACCCAATCATATTCAAACAATAAAACTCTTTGATCACTTCCGTAGTCTAAGTCAATTACATTCTTCAAAGCTCCAAAATATGTCACATCACTTAAAATAGGATTTTCATCCCTTATACTTGCTTGAAGTAATTGCATTCAGAGAACCTCCACTATTTTGGGTATTTCTTTTACGCTCAACTTCTTTTATGCGAAACTTAAAACCATTTATCATGAATCCCTGATACTGCAGTCCAACTTCTTTAGGGCCCTTAGAAAGATAAATCAAATCTTTTGTAAAATGGCTATCTTAAGATTTTTGCAAAGAAGTAACCTGGTTCACCACAAAAAAAAAAAAAGAAAAAAAATCAATATATACGGTAAAACAAAGTTTAATTTAGCACCTAAGAAAATACTAAAATGGAATTTTAGCTTACGTGATGGGCAAAACATTGGGCAAAGGTCACACTATGAATACGCTCAATTTCATTTCTTCCAGCACATGGATGATTTTGGGCTACCATTGTATGGTGTTAACTATACAACGTAGAAATAAATTTAATTTGTGGCTATTATCAAATCTATAGTACTGCAAACCCTCTTTGAAAAATTTAAGGAGATTTACTCAATATATGGCTTGACAGCATCATAATTAAATAGTACATATTGATGTGCTTTATTCAAAGAATCTCGATCAAAGTTTGTTGGTGTGCCTATACCCAATAAGTGGCCCAAAATTGTAAACACATCCACACTTTCTCGAAAGTCAGCCATATCTTCTTCATTTCTAAATGTTCGATTGAAGCTTGTTTGGACATAATCAGCAAAATATAATGAGCAAAATGTTATGCATTCTTCAACCAATTAACCTTCTACAATAGAACCTTTTGGGCAACCCCGATTTCGTACATAGGATTTCAAAGTGCTCAAGTACCTGAAGTAATAAAGTTATGAAAATACCATAACTATAATTGCAACATTCAAAAAATAAAAGAAATACTGATAAAAATGAAAATAGATAATGCATACCTCTTAATTAGATACATCCAATGAAATTGCATCGGACCAGCTATTCTTACTTCATAGTCTAGGTGAACATAGATACATCACGATAATGAAAGCTGACGGTGGAAAACCCCATTCTAGTTCACAAAGAATAGAAATAATGTCCATCTCTAGTTGTATCAAATCACGAGCTAATAATTTCTTGGAGTTGAGTAGTCTGAAATACCTACTTAGCCTAAACAATGGATATCGAATAGATTTTGACAAAACTTTTCTTAGGGCTATAGGCAATAATTGTTAGATTAATACATGATGGTCATGGCTCTTAAGGCCCAAAACCTTTAGTGGCTTCAGTCGTACACACCTAGATAAGTTAGCCGAATATCCATCAGGAACCTTAACCCTTTTCAATAGCTTGCAAAAATTCAAATTTTCACTCTTACTCAACGGGAATGAAGCTCAGGGCAAAAAAGATGCACCATTCTCCATCTCAAGAGGATGTAGTTCTGCTCTAATTCTAATGTCTTTCAAGTCAAGTCGTGACTTATGGTCCCTTTTCTTATCCACCTCAAGTAATATGGCACAAACCATTTGATTAATATTTTTCTCGATATGCATTATATCAAGATTATGCCGCATCAAGTTGTCCTTTCAATAAGGTAATTTAAAAAAGGCACTTTTTTTTCTTCCAGTTAAATGGCAATATTTGGTTATCTTTCACTAGCTTCCAAACTTAAAATTGATTCCATCTAATGTATTTAAAATCATATCACCAGATAAAAAAGAAGGTCTCCATCAATGCTCTTGTAAAAGATAAGCAAACTCATATAACAATGTTTGCAACTCATGTTTGCAATTTCTAAAAGAGTAATCAGGTTCTAAGAACCTACGATGTCTCATATAACAATGTTTGCAATTATTTTTTAACCATTGTAAATATGTCTCCTTATGACAAATGGGACAAGCAAACTCCCCTTTAGTACTCCACCTTTACAAATTAGTATATTCAAGAAAATCATTAATAGTCTATAATAAAGCATCCCACATTTAAAATTTTTGCTTGGAATATGCATCATATGTAGATACACCCACATCCCACAATTCTTTTAATTCTGCAATGAGAGGTTCTAAATAGACATCAAGATTATTCCCCAGAGTAGTCTGACCAGGTATTAGCAAAGACAAGATGAAGTATGGTTACTTTATACACATCCAGGGAGCTAAATTGTATGGCATCAAGATGACAGGCCACGTACTATGGGCAACATCATATTTTTGATAGGATTAAACCCATCAAAAGCTAAGCCCAATCTCATATTGCGTACATCTTTAGAAAAATTAGGATGAAAATAATTACAAAATTTCCAAGTAGGTGTGTTAGCAGGATGTCTCATAAAACATCATCTATTCTATCTTCCACACGCCATCTCATTGATTTAGCAGTCTTTGAGGACATGAACAAACGTTGTAATCGAGGCTTTAGTGGAAAATGCTAAATAACTTTTTTTTTTTTTTTTTGCAGTCTTTCTCTTCTCCCCTATAGGATCATTTTCCAAAGTTGACCACCTAGACTCTTTGCATGTAAAATAATATTTCCATCCCAATTTATCCCCCTAGTATAATGTGTAATCATTAGAACATGCATGTATCTTCTCATACCCCAAACCTAGTTATTTCATTATCTTTTTAGCATCATAATATGATTTTGGAATTCAACACCATCAAGAAATGATTCTCGCAACAAATCAAGAAGCAATCAAAATGCTTGTTAAACCACTTCCCTACACACTTAGCATGTAGCAATCGAACTAGAAATGATAGCTTAAAGAAGTTCTTACACCTAGGATGCAATCTTGTTGAGAATCATTAATGAGTTTGTAAAAATTCTCAGCATCAGAGTTAGAACATTCAACTCCGGGAGATATTTCAACCCCCTCAATATTATCACCTGTGGGAATGCCAAATGCAACCTCTAATAATGTAAAAAAAACCTTAATATCCAATATCACCAGTATTAAGAAATTTGAAAAATATTAATCTAACCTTTAAATTCTACACCAATCATGGAAAAAGTAAAGCAGCAAACTAAAAACCTTAATATCCAGGATCACCAAAGTGGAAAAAAACAATATCTATAATGTAAAAAAATTTTAAACATTCACTCTCCATTTCATGGAGGAAAAAGAAAGAACTACTCTTGCTAGACACAATGGATTTAGTTTTGATTAGACATTGGTTTGTAGGCATTAGTACTAGTGTATTAGCTTCATGGAAAACATTGGGTCATGCTTCATCCTCATCAATATGTTGTGGTATATATGAGGGATATGCTAACTAAACAAGGCATTTTATGAATACTTTTACAGAACTTCCTATCCTCTATCTAACAAGCTAAACTAGCTTTCTTCTTTCATCCACAGTAAGAAAATGTTAAGGTTCCATAATAATAGCACAAGTTTATGTCGTCTAGTGCCATCAACCTATGATACATGATCATGAGCAAAAAGAAAAGCAGTGTACCTAGACCTTTTCTAGAAGTTTGAAGGCTCTTCTCCTAAGAGCCATAAATTTTATGGATAGCCTTTCATATACAAAGCAAGCTAATAAGGGAAAAGAGGTTAGCATTTTAAGATGTAATTATGATTCAACATTTATCCAATCAAACGGCTCAAGAATAAGACCCAAACATGTAATCCATAATAAGATATAATCCGAACTTTGGAGAAAAGTACTGTTGAACATTTTTTAATTCAAGGACGGCCCTCTCAAACACTTCAAGATAGAATCATATTCTCTACATCCATTTAAGCAGATATAGATGGAAACACTCAAGTAGCAATTATACCAAAAAATAATGTTATCGACAAGATATTTTAAGAGAAAGTCCATATGCATCTAAAGGCTTGAAAATTTTAACCCCGATTAGAAATATGCTTCCATTCTAATAGAAGAAAGGCCTGCCTTAACAATCTACACTGTATAATTAATCAGAAGGACATCAACATCGTACTAAAGCCAAAAGGGTCCAGCAGGAAAGGTCATCAAGAAGTAAAGACATAACAAAAAAGCCATGGATACTAATAAAAAGTTAAGGATTTCATCCTTATATTCAGCATAAATATTTAGCATTTTCTTTCATTCTAATGATCTATTCTTTTTTGTAACAAAATTATGTTATCACTACATATTACAAATTAAATGGCATTTCGGACTATAAGGGACAGCATCTTGGACTATATTTTAAATTCTCTAGCATTAAATATCATCACTCATATTCTTTTTATTTTAAAATTCTCCTTGGTTCAGCCCTATGCAAATAATAAACTTCTATGGGTTTAAAATCTTTTTTGGAGCACAAGTTTTCATTTTATGCACTTTGCTACAACCAATTCTTTCAGTTTCTTTTTATTTTAAAATTCTCCTTGGTTCAGTCCAGTGCAAATTGTAAACTTATATGGGTTTAATAAGTTTTTGGAACACTATTTTTCATTTAATGGGTTTTGCTAGAATACACTCATAACTTCTGTCGATTGGTATTTCACAATTTCATATTTACTGAGTGATGAGCTGATTGAAAGACTCCCACCAAATTCAACCAAACAAGAAATAGAGAAGCAACAACATTATTATACATGAATCCTTGATCTCCAACCAAAGAACACCTACAGTTTTCTTCACAACCTTGCTTTTGTCAACAAAAGCATTCAAGCAATAAGTACGCAAATTTAATCTTGATCAACTACAAGAACAGTAAGCATCTTAAAAAATCCTGCCAAAAGTGTAGTATATAGTAGAAGGCACATAGATAGATGCAGAAATACTACTAGATTTTCCATATTTCATGCATTGGACTATACTGGCTGTCAAAGACTCATAAATCGAACAATCTTCCATGCCCATTCAAATTGTTTGAAGCATTCAACATGTGTATTACTGCTAAACTAGAAAAAGATCCAAAAATCGACAATATTCCATAGCCATTCAAACTGTTTGAAGCATTCAATGTATATATTGCAGCTAAACTGGATCTTTAAACATCCAAAGGTACTCTTATATTTATCATGCTTTCACTAAATATTGAGGGACAATCAATTATAACTTGAATAAAATAGGTAAAATAGAATTTCTGCAACTGTTATATTCCTATGCAGGATTTTGATTGTTGCAAATTTCAACTTTTGAAACTCCAAAATAGCACCATTTCAAGTGCAATATTGTAGTTTCTACAATTAAATTAAATTTCATCTTTTAAACCAAACCAGATAATACAAGGGCCAAAACAATGCATCTGGTGTACATATATGTACTTTCAAAAACTTTTTTTGAAAATATGCAAATAAATTGAATGATATGACTACCCACCGGTTTTTAGATGACTTTGCCTCAAAATTGATAGAGAAAGCCTAAGATCAGCTACTCAAGCCAAAATTGATAGAGAAAAACATAAGATCAACTACTCAAGCTAAATTTTAAGTTCTACAAAGATCAAGAATCTTCAAGCTCATATTATGAGCATACTGCAGCCATTATGAAAATTTTTGTCTCTTCTGTAGTAATTTGAAGAAAAAGAAGAAAAATCATTAAACTTAATAATTTCAGAGAAAGAAAAAGGAGGAAAATCATTAAAAGCAATCAATTATGAAGAAAAAGTCACATAACTAAAAATCACAAATAACAGTCACATAGTGCCATCAACCTATGATACAAGATCATAAGCAAAAAATAAAGCAGTGTACTTCGACCTTGTCTAGAAGTTTGAAGGTCTTCTACTAAGAACTGTAAATTTTATAGATAGCCTTTCACATATAAAGAAAGCTAATATGGGAAAAGAGGTTAGCATTGTAAGGTGTAATTATGATCCAACATTTATCCATTCAAACGGCTCAAGGATGAGACCCCAACATGCAATCCATTGATAAGATATAATCTAAACTCTGGAGAAAAATACTGTTGAACATTTTTTTAATTCAAGGACGGCCTTCTCAAACACTTCAAGATAGAATCATATTCTCTACACCCATTTAAGCAGATATAGATGGAAACACTCAGGCAGGAATTATACCAAAAAATAATGTTATGGACAAGATATGTTAAGAGAAAGTCCATTTGCATCTAAAGGCAAAAGAACCAAATCCAAGGGTGGTAGAGGATTAAAACCTTACACAACTTTAAAAGGAGAATATGAAGTAGTATAATGGATAGTCCGATTGTATGCAAACTCAATTTGTGGCAAGCATTCTTCCCAATTCTTTCAGTTCTTCTTCGTAATGGTCCTCAAGAGTTGGGTAAGTGTTCAATTAACCACTTTCATTTGTCCATCCATTTGGAAGTTGTGGAAAATAAAAGATTAGTACCAAGTTTATTCTATAAGACCCTCCAAAAATGACTGCAAAATTTAGGGTCCCTATCTGATACATAGTCTTTGGAATCCCATGCATTCTCACCACTTCTTTAAAGAATAAATCTATAGTAAAGGAAGTATCATTAGTCTTGGAACAATCCACAAAATGAGCCATTTTTTAGAATTTATCAACAGCCACAAATATGGAGTCCTTACTCCCTTTGGATCTAGGCAATCCTAAAATAAAATCAATTGATATATCAACCCAATGAGTATTTGAAGTGGGTAAAGGAGTGTACAATCCATGTGGAAGTGACCTAGATTTAGCTCGCCTAGAAGTTGTGCATTGAGAACAACGTTTTTTTACATTCCTTCTCATTTTTTGCCAAAAGAAATGTTCCTTAAGGATGCCTAAGGTCTTTGCAACACCAAAATGTACTATTAATCCCCCACTATAGGCCTCCTTAACTAGCAATTTCCTAATGGACTCCTTTGGCACACAAAGCCTTGCCTCCCTAAACAAAAATCCGCCATGCCTATAGTACTTTGCAAAGACACAATTTTCACAAGCATGAAAGATATCCGCAAACTCCTCATCATTATCATACTATCATTTCACAACTTCCAAACTAAGAATTGTAGCATCTAAAGAATTTAAAAGAGCATACCTTCGAGATAATGCGTCCGCAACCACATTATCCTTACCATTTTTATATTGAATGACATAAGAAAATGTCCCAATAAACTCCATCCACCTTACATTTTTCTTGTTCAAATTTTGTTGGCTTTAGAAGTGCTTAAGGGTTTCCAGGTTAGTATGGATCACAACTCTCTTAGTAATAGGTAGTGTTGCCAATACTCTAAGGTCCTCACCAAGGTAAAAATTTCTTTATGTTGGGTATCTCAGGTTCATATCCTATACAGCGCAGCGGAAGAATAAACGAGATACCATCCCAGGACCCGCCTATGTGTGGAAAACAAGACATAAGGATAATAAAAGTAGCAACTTTTTACCTTTGTTTGATCGTCCGAAGAACAAAAATTTCTTCGTCAAGTTAAGGCGCGATCCAGCAATCCTCTTAATCAACCTCCACGCGAGTCGAACGTCTAACCACTATAATCATAGTGTGTGATTATCTCTAATAGTAATCCACACAGAGGAATACTCGAGCACCAAATTTTCATATACTAGTAGAAAAAGATGGCAACCAGGGTTGTTTGCCTCAAGAGTAATGAGAGAGAGAGAGAGAGAGAGAGAGAGAGAGAGAGAGAGAGAGAGAGAGAGAGAGAGAGAAGATCGTGGCTGTTGTGTTTTCGTGTGTTAATTATCTAGCTAGGGTTTTGTGTATCTCATCTATATGTTACACCAAAATCCCCTACCGAAACTAAGAATTCTAATCCTATTAGAATTCCCTAATTGTAATTGAAAACCTCAAGTTCTCACAATTATAATTTAGACCATAAATTATAACTAATTATAAGTTGTCCACAACAACTTCTCTTTCTCTCAATTAACCCCACTATATTATCAAATAACACTTTGAGTATATAATCCTCTATTGTGTGTGAGCTATTAGGTTTCCCAGTCAACTGGTAGAGAACATGAATTAATCCAAACGTCTTTGAGATTAATAATCCACAATTAATTAGAATTAATCCTATTAATTCTAATCAGGATTGGTTTATTAATTCATAAATTAATAAACCCATATTCCCAGAGTCTAGGAAATCAAGTGGCTTGACATGAACCCTTCAATAACAAATTTCAGTGCAATTAACTCCTTTCACCATACAATATCTCATTCGGTTTGGAGTACGGAATTAGTGCCAACTCCCTCTAGAATTAATTCTGCCCTGAATACAATGGTACTTGTACCAGGAATCCACTACTCTAGATGTGTATCAATTGAAACTTTTTCCAATACACATATGCTTTGGCCAAGGACTTCTCGAGTAATAATTCCTATAAGTAGCCCTGAGATATTCGCCCCTACTATTAGGAGTGGTGAATCCTTTATTGACTCTCTCAACTACTTTTATTTATGTCACAATGTACCCAATATGCATCCTATAGGCGGCCTTCGATCGAGCTCCGGAGATTGCAATCAAAGTACAATGCTCAGCAAATAAAGTACCTTAGAGATCTCAAGTCTAAGAATACTTGCACATTTTCTATATTGAGATTATATCACTGATACTAAATAGTTATCCATGTGATTATCTCAAAGCTAGGTCATCCAATAAACTTGTTCTATTAACAAACATCTATGTGTTAACTTTGAGTATCTCAATACTCACGGATATGAGAACCACCGCCTGATCAAATCAAGAAGTTTAACACATGCTAGTCTTAACGCATTAATGACGTCTTGTCTCATTAATACTATGACTAGGGATTATTTAACTACTAACACTATACAGTGTAGTAGGAATCTCATATCATGATCTCTATCATGATTTCCTTAACACTGTTGTACTAGGGACTTTATCGAACAGTTATATTACTTAAAAGTAAACAAAAGAAACTGTAAGATAAATAATGCCTTTTATTAATATAAAATATGTTATATACAATATACAAGTGATTTCCTATAGGGCATAACACTAACACTTTATCATAAGTGGAATAATTAATAGCCAACTCGGATAATTTCTCACTAAAATATATAATAGGTTTTCAATCTTAGGTCAGAACTGTACCTATCGCTACCCCACTTGCATCACACTCTTTCTCAAAGACCTTCTTAAAGTTTGGTAGGATAAGAATTGGAGCTTGTCACAATTTATCCTTAAGGGTTTGAAAGGCTTGTTGTTGGGCTTCCTCCTACTTAAATCCCACATTTTTCTTCACCACGTTGGTTAGAGGGGCTACTAGGGTACTAAAATTCTTAATGAATCTCCTATAGAAACTAGTAGCCTATGGAAGCTACGAATTTGGGTAATGGTTGTAGGAATGAGCTAATCTTAAATGGCTTTCACCTTCTCCTCATCAACCTCAATCCCCTTAGCACTCACAACATACCTAAGGAATGTAACCCTTTCCAAATAAAAATAGCATTTTTCCAAGTTAGCATGTAATCTCTCCCTTATAGTAGCAACAAGCACACATTGAAGATGATTCAAATGATCTACATATGATTTGCTATATATGTCAAGATATTATCAAAGTACACAACAATAAATTTCCCAATGAACTCCTTTTGGACATAATGCATCAAACGCAGAAAAGTGCTAAGAGAATTAGATGACCCATAAGGCATTACAAGCCACTTATACAATACTTGTTTAGTTTTGAAAGCCATCTTCCATTCATCCCATTCCCTTATACTAATTTGGTGATAACTGAATTTCAAATTAATTTTAGAGAAAATGCATACACCAAACAATTCATCAAGCAAGTCATCTAGCCTAGGAATGGGATAGCGATACTTAACCGTGATATTATTGATAGTATGACAATCTACACATATGCGTTAAGTCCCATCCTTCTTGGGAAATAAGAGAACCAGAACCGCGTAAGGGAATATGCTCTCTCTCACATATCCCTTCTCAAGTAATTCCTCTACTTGCTTTTGTAATTCTTTGGCCTCCTCTGGATTGGTTCTATAGTCAAGTCGGTTGGGGATGCTCAATTCCTCTTATTTTAGACAAAGTCTATTTGATGCTCGATTCCTCTTATAGGTGGCAATCCTCAACGTACCTCTGTTGGAAAAAACATCATTAAACTCTTAGAGAATTACTGCAATTTCAGTTGCCAAAAACAAAGTAGAATTAATAGTAGAAAATTAATATCCTTTGCAAGAAAGAAGAATAACTAGTTCTTTAGCTTCTATTGCCTCTATGATCTCACTCTCTTTTACAAAATAATTCACTCTTCTTTTATCTCCTCTCTTTTATCCTTGCTCACTCCTATCTGTGATGGTCAATGGCACTTATTTTCCCATTTTCTCCCTCAACTCTTTCTCTTTCCTTTCTTGTTCTTTTCTTTCCAACTCCTATTTTCGTTTGGCATCTTGTGTTCCATTTTTCTTTTCTCTTTCCCTCATGATTCTTTAGACTTTGTTCACCTCACTTGGGGGCATGGAGGTAAGAGTGAATTTGGATCCCTCTTTGAGAGTGGAATAGGTGTTCTTTCTCCCATCATGCTTCATATTCCTATCATATTACTAAGGTCGCCCTAAGAGCAAGTCACCCACTTGCATAAGCACCACATCATAAAGCATATCATTTTTGTAATTTCTCATCTCAAAAGATACCAAGACTTGTTTGTTAACCCTCATTTCCCACTATCATTCAATTATTGTAGTTTGTAGGATTTGGGATGTTTAATCCATTTCATGCCTAATTCATCAACTAAGCTTGCACTAATCATATAAGTGCAACTTCCACTATCCACAATGACACTACATGAGGTCTTGTTCATTAGACACCTTGTAAAGAATATGTTCTCCCTTTGTTGATAGTCCTGGACTTCAATAGCTTGGGAGTTCATTGATCTTCTCGTGACTCCAACTAAGGAATACTCTTGGCCAACTACTTCTCCTTAATCACTTTCTCTTTTCATATTTTCTTTTTGGTCTCCTTGGCATTTTTCACCCTCTTCTTCTTTTCCACTTGAGACTTCTCCATAGGGATTAATGTACATAACCTTTTTTTCTTTGACACTCATGCGAAGTATGCTCGTAGCTAAGATACTTGATACACTTGATATCTCTATTCCATTGTGGCCTCTCCATGGCTTTTCCTTTATCCTTGTTCCAACCTTCTCTAGGTTTCTAATCCTCTCTAGGCTTCCATCTTTCCCTTGGTGCATTGTATTCCCTTTGGAAAGGTTTAGTAGCATCATCTTTCTTAATTGACATCTTGCTAGTGGTGTTCGAATTTTAAAATGTAGGTTTTAGCAAAGGTCCTCTTTAGTTACCTTTCAATCTTTGCGACAGCATAAACCATATTGATGCGTATTTATTTGGATATAAAAATCATATAAAAATAAGCACATTCTCAATCAAGTTTAAATTGAAAACACTAACCCCAAATTACACTTATGAGCAAGTGTACTTATAATTAAGCATAGCATAGGGTTCAAACGAGTGTCGATCCTCCAGGAACAAATATGCATTAATCAATTTTCTTTCATTGTTTAACCGACTCAATAAAGTGAAAAAGAAATAAAAATAAAAATAAAATAAAAGAATATATACATGTCAAGGATGGAGAATTATGTAAATCAAACTATTATTTTGACAAACATTATCTTAAAGTACCTAATCAATATCATAATTAATCATTCTCTTGGCATCATGAAGGATTAAGGTAGATTCACTTCTTTGGTCAATCCATGAAATGACTACTTTCTAGATAAATTAGCATCGCTTGGTCTCGTCTCAACTAATTCACCCAAAAGATGCATTAAACACAATCCTTTATTAAATTTCCTTAGTCTCGGCAAACTTAAAACATGAAGCTAACCAATGAATCCTTGGTCTTGGCAGACATCAATTAACCTTTAATTACCAGTTCTCATCAATTAACCCCATTGGTTCAGTAAGTTAATCGACAACGAATATGAAATTAATGAATTGAAACAACCATCAACCCCCTTGGTCCAGTAAGTTAATGGAAAGAAAAACCAACTAATCTCGTAATAAGTACAAGTAATTAAATACTAATAAAAACAACCAATTAATCAAAAGCTCAAATAACTCTAAAAATCATGAATACCAAAAACAATGTTAAATTACAATAAAACAATTAACACATCATTGTTAAAGAAAAAGAAAACAAAGTAAAAAAAAGCAATCATAGACAAGCCTCCTTCTTCTTTCTCTGAAGACCTACTTGAACAATCCTCCTTGATTTGGTAGAATTCCTCCTTTGATTGAAGTGATTTTCTTTATGATCTATGAATTCCCCCTTTTCTCCTGTGTTTTTCCTCTATTTATAGGTTTAGAAAGTGCCTAAATTCGTTGGTGTAGGGTTTTTGGCTGATTAGAATTAGAAAATTACTAAAACTCTACAGATTGCCAAAAAATACATACGAAAATCGAGGCACTGCCTTATCATCAGGGCACAGCCGGCGCCGGTTGTTTTCTATTTCTCCAATTGTTCATCGATTTTTTCCTTGATTTTCATGCAACCCTTCCAGAATGCAGCCGGTTTGGTTTTGTTCCGCTCTGTTTCACTTGCTTTTTTATCACCTTAAAGTGCGTGCCAACAGCATGTGGTCGGCGTCGGTTCCTCTGTCATAGCCGGCGCCGCCTCTATTCTTTTTTGCAATGTTTTTATCTCATTTTACCCCTAAAATCTGAAATCATGCACAAAATACCCTTCCAAGGGTAAATTCTCAAATATGATGGAATATGACTAGTTATTGAACAAAATGTATCACAAAATAGTTTCAAATAACTAGAAAAAATATAACTAATTTAAACGCTATCACATATCCTCAAGTCGGTTATAGGAGTGTAACTCTACCAATTAGCTATTTCCTATTCAATCCACCCAAGAATCTGGCCCTCATTGTCCTAGGGTCCTCTTGGATTTGAGCCCTCATCAACATCACCTCCATTTCCTTATAGCAATCCTCTACATCTTTGTTCCCTTGTTTGAGTGATTGCGTCCTTTGGTAGAGGTTGTGATAGTAGTGGTGTGGGAAAAACCTAGCCCTCATCATGCCCTTTAACAAGTTCTAATTTCCCATGTCTTCTACTCTCAATTGTCTTCTTTGAGTGCTAACTTGTTCCCAATGCGTACTCTGAAAAATCCAAAATAGCACCTTTAATGTTTCACTATGAGTGTGGCACTGAAAGTATTCTTCTATTTTGCTCTCCAATTTAAAATAGGCTTAGGGATCACTCTTTCCATAGAATATAGGTAGCTTTATCTTGATATGGTTCAACTATTTTTCCTCTTTATTTCCTTTTTTCCTACCTCTTCTATTACCCCATCCTCTATTGAGTTCCCCATATGCATCACCATGTTCTCCTTCATACCATTCATCAACTCCCTAAAACTCTCTTTTCAACCCCCGTAGATTGTTTCTTCTATTCCTTCCTTGGCCTCTACCACATCCTCCTTTTACTCCATGTATTCCCCCTCTCAGGGGAGTTTGTTGAAAACTCCCAATTGAATGCTCATCCTAATCTTTACCTTGTTAAACATTTAGTGGAGAAGTATGGGTATCATCTTCCATCATTCTAGGGCTAGGTGCTTCAAACCATTCTTGACCCCTTATTTGTGCCATGCGGTGGAAGATTGACCCAAATACTGTCTCAATTCCATGATCTCCCATGTCATATCTTCAAACCTACTATACATTATCCTCATCATAGCATTTAATTCCTCTTGCAAAACCCTACATCAAATGGTTCGTCTTGTGGCCTACCAGGTCCATTTGGATTAAGCCTAGGAAGTTCTTGTTCATGGGCTATGGTAATGTAATTACTCAATGACTTATACCTGCAAAAGAGATTAACAAAAAGAAGTAGTTCCTCTCTTCACTCCCTTATGTGTTTACTCTCAATGGTTTTCACTAGACACTTGTGTTTACTCTTTTTTGGCTTTTTTGATGATAGTGTCTCCCTCTTACTTTTTTCTCAACACTTGAACCTTCTTGTTCAATCTAATTCTCTCCAATATCTAAAGATTTAGTCCAACCAAGTGAATCAACAAAAACTAATAGATTTTTCCAATTCAGGGGTCTTAGAGGAATTTCAAAAAATTCTTGTCGGGCACCTTAACAAATAAGCTTTTAGCCAAGAATTTCAAAGAGTAATGACTCAATTAACATAAGATCAACACTAAAAAGTATATGAAAGCAATTCCAAACAAGAAATGAACAAGAATTAGCAAAATGAAGAAACAAGAACTACTAGTAAATAGCAACAGGAAGAACAAGATAATCACAAGTGTGCAATAGCAAAGATAAGTTTAAGAGCTGATTTTAATTTCAAAAATAGAGTGATATATCAAGTCCTAACACCCCAATGAATGAAGAATAAAAGTTAAAACTCACAACTATAGCCACAAACATTCTCTTAGAATGTTTATCAAATACCTTGATTGCAATCCCGTCACTTAAAACCAACCAATATTTTCACCTAAATCCAAGCCCCTTTTTTACCACAAACACAAGATAAATTTGTTCCCAAGCATTACAATAACATCAAGGAGTAATTTTCTCTAGAAGAAATCAAGAAATGATAAAAATATCATGACCTTTTTGAGGTTTTGTTTTTAGTTACGGGATTTTCCCTATTTTTCTTCAACTTTGTAGGATTCTTTTTCTTGATATCAAGCTTTCATTGGAATCAAGGATTTCCATGCACTGATATCAAATTCTCTGATATGATCTTTGTGTGGGTAAATTCTTTGGAATAATGGCTAACAATAGGCAAAAACCCCAGCTCATAAAGTGAAACCCAAACAGTGGAATTTTGTAGCTAAATAAAGGAGAATAACTATCTAACTACTTTTTAGCAAATTCTTGAAAAACTGAGCATTAAAGACCCACAAGAAAAATATCAAGATTTGCTATAAATTCACCCAAATATTTTTAAAACAACAAAGGAAATAAAAAATAAAAGAACTAGAATTATAGGCACCCAACTAATGGAATTCGAGAAAAACCATAGAGGAACAAAGCAACTAAAACCTAATCAAGAGAAACTACGTTAGATTATCCACAAGATTTAGAGACTCATTCAATGGGAGGGCTAAGCTATGAGCATGGTCTTGAACAAGATGAACAAGGAGGTAAAGACCTCTCAAAGTTGTCTTTCACAATTTGAATAAAGTTGAATGAATTATCAAATCACCAAAAGCATGTATTTACTACCCTAACCCCTAACTAAGTGATTACTAGGGTTCATAGACAAAATATGGCCTCAAAAGGTCTTTAGATGGTGTTTAAAATAGAAGAAACTGGATAAAATCAGTAAAAATCGAAATAGGGACTGGGAGAGCTAACCTAACCTAGAACCGACTTCGCGTACTAGGCTCGGCGCCAGGTCTATAGATTGCACTTGGCACCGGCTTAGCTCATTGGGCTTGGTGCCAGGTCTACTTTCATCGCTGGGGCTCTGGATTTTTCATCCACTTTTTGGCACCGGCTTGAGTTGTTATTAGGTCCCCTTTTGAATAGCCATGAAATTGATTTCTTGGCTGCCTTCATCTTCCTTCCAAAATTCTCCCATCTTCAAACATTGTTGTAGGAATAATTGGATGTCACCTTAAAACTTCTTGGTCCTCGATCTTGTTATGAGTTCTTGCAAGGTTACTCTCCCTTCTTGACATGGAACCATGATAGGGCCTAAACTCGTCATATTTTTCCTAATTATTTGAGGCTATTTTGTGATACATTTTGTTTAATAACTAGTCATATTCCTTCATATTTGAGATTTTACCCTTGGAAAGGTGTTTTGTGCATTATTTAAGATTTTAGGGGTAAAACAAAGTAAAAACGTCGTAAAACAGAACCTAGGTGGCGCTGGACAAGCTAAAGGAAGCGCGTAGGCCATGTGCTATTGGCACGCACTTCGAGGCAGTAAAAATCATTGAAATAGGACCGGAACATAACTGAACTGGTGCCGGCTCTTGCAGCCAAGGCGGTGCCGCTGTACTCTGGAAAGCATTGCACATGAATCAAGAAAAAATCGGCGAACAACTGAAGAAACAGAACATAACCGGCGCCGACTCCATTAGCCAATGTGGTGCTGGTTGTGCCCTAAAGATAAGACGGACTTTGATTTTTGCACGCAATTTTTGATAATCTGTAGAATTTTAGTATGTTCCTACTTCTACTCAGCCAATAACCCTACACCAACGAGTTTAGGCACTTCCTAAGCCTATAAATAGCTAGAAAACACAAGAGAAAATGGGGGAATTCATAGATCATCATAGAAAATCAGTCGTATCAAAGGAGAATTCTTCAATTCAAGGGAAGAAGAAGGAGGCTTATCTATGAGTGTTTTCTTTTACTTTGTTTTCTTTTTCTTGAACAGTGATGTATTGATTGTTTTATTTTAATTTTACATTGTTTTAGGTATTCATGATTTTTAGAGCTACTTTGATCTTTTGATTAATTGAATATTATTCTTGATATCTAATTACTTGTGCTAATTACGAGATTAATTGGTTGTTTCTTCCTATTAACTTGCTTGAGAAAAAAGTTGATGGTGGTTGCAATTTGTTAATTTCACATTTGTTGTCTTTTGACTTGCTTGAGAAAGGGGTTAAGTGCTAAGAACTAGGTAATTGAAAGTTAATTGATGTCTGCCAGAGTATGGATTCATTGGTTAATTTCATGTTTTCAGTTTTCTAGAGTATGGAAATTTAATCAATGATTGCGTTTAATGCATCTTTTGGGTAAATTAGTTGAGACAGATTATGTGATGCTAATTTGTCTAGAAGTTAGTGAATTCATGGATTGAAAAATAAGTGAGTCTAACTTAATCCTTCATGATACCAAGAGAATAATTAATTATGACAATGATTAGGTCCTTTAAGATCATGTTTGTCAAAATAATGGTTTAAGTTACATAATTCTCCATCATTGATATGTATATATTCTTTTATTTCATTTTATTTTATTTTTCTTCTTATATCTTTTCACTTTATTAAGTCGGTTAAACAATGAGAGAAAAATGATTAATGCATACTTGTTCCTGGAGGATCAACACTCGTTTGAACCCTATACTATGCTTAATGATGAGTACGCTTGCTCATATGTGTAATTTAGGGTTAACATTTTAATTTAAACTTAATTGGAAATGTGCTTATTTTTAGATGATTTTTATACCCAAATAAATACACATCAAGTTTTTGCCATCGTTGCCAGGGAACAATATTTTGAAAGCTCGAATTTTATTGATTTAACCATGTAAATAAGTAAATAGGTAAATATGTATAATTATTCTTTTCACAAAAAGGTACTATCTTTTGTGACTTGTTTATTTTTGTATATCTTTGTAATTTAACTCACTAACTTTAACTAACATTGTATTTTGTTGTAATCATGAATTCTGTTATCTAACTCACTTATTGTGTTTTTTCTTGGTGTTGTCTTTAGTACATGACTCGAAAATCTGAAGGTGAGATAGTCGATTTTGATCTAGAGATCGAAAGGACACTATCCAAAATTTGTCGGACAATCTAAAGGAACTTGATCACAGACATGGATAGTGCTCAAAATAACAATGCTGGAAATAACAAGAGGATTATGGATGACTTTGTGAAACCTGTAATCTCGGGCACAAGCCAGAGTATCACTAGACCTAGGGTGGATACGAATAATTTTGAAATAAAGCCTAATATTATCCAAGTGATTCAAAATATGGTTCAATTTTGATGGGCTACCTGAAGAAGATCCCAATACCCATCTAGCTAGTTTCCTTGAGATTTGTGATACTTTTAAAATGAATGGCGTTTCTGAAGATGACATAAAGTTAAGACTTTTCCCTTTTTTCTTGAGAAATAGAGCTAAATCTTGGTTAAAATCTTTACCTACAGAGTCTATCACTACTTGGAATGCCCTAGCTAAAAAGTTACTTGCCGAATATTTTCCTCCAGCTAGGACAGCCAAACTAAGAAACGAGATTTTTGCCTTCCAACAATTAGATTCTGAACCCTTGTATGAAAGTTGTGAGAGATTTAAAGAGATGCTAAGAAAATGACCACACTACGAATTTGAGCTCGGAATACAGATGCTTATCTTTCTAAACGGCCTTACATTCGCAACACGCTAAGTGGCGGACTTTTCTACAGGGGGTTCCATCAATCATAAAACCTCGGAACAAGTATTTGATCTTATTGAAAATTTGGCTTCTAATGACTATTCTTGGTGAAGTACAAGGTCTAGAGCTGTGAAACCCCAGTCAAAACCAACCTTAGAGTAAGGGGTTAGGATGCATATCATACTTTATTGCATGTTTAAATATATTTTTATATAATTTTATGTGTATTGAATTTGTGTTTTATAGTCTAGAGGGCTTGATTATGATTATTGAGTGAAAAGGGCAAAATGGTAATTTTTACTTGAGGTGAAAAAAGGGTGATAGCTTGAGGATTGAATAGAAAAATATTTTTAGAGGGAAAATAAGAACAAGAGTTGTTGTGGTTTAGTGGTTAGAGCCTTAGAATTAATTCTTGAGGTCTTGGGTTCAAATTCCATTATAGGAGTTTTAGCTTGGTTAAATTTTAATTTTGCTTGGGAAGTATTACTTTCGGCCTTGTTGTCCTAAGAGAGATATGATAGGAGTATCCTAATCCTACTCTTTTGCCCTACACAAAATTCCTAAAGGGAATTCATTTCCTCTTGATCCTTAATTTTTCCTATTTCTCAATCCATTAGGATGTTCAATTTGTTCAAGCTAATTTTATTCTAGAAAAATTCCAACAATGTGCTGTGGCTTTGAAGGTTCAAAATGTCTTAGTAAAAGACATCTGATGGATCGAAACCATGGAAGAGGGGGAAGGATTTCAAGTGAATTAAATTTCCCTAGTGAACTTTCTAAAACTTCACTCTAACTGGGTTCATTTTCCTTCATGCATAGAACTGAATTTTTTCCAGCTTCTTGTGTCTTCAAGGTGTCGAAATTCATAGCCATTATTCCCTCCCAAATGCTGCCCGAAAATGGCCCTTTTGATCAGCTAGGAGCCTGAATTTTTCTGGCCATTTTCGGACTGCACAAAGGTGGTGCAAAACCAGAAAAATTCCTGGGCAAATTCACAGCTTTGGAGGTTCGAAACCAAGCTATTTTCTTCCAGGTTTTGCTCAGCTCCTTAGCCATGTTTTTCCTCCATGAAGAAGGCTGGAAACCAGCCATGAAAGACCCCTGAAATCTCCTTCAAACTCCCTGCAAGCTGATTGGAAAAGGGCAGCCAAATAATGCCCAGAAAATTCCAGCTTTGTGAAATTCTGTGCAGTGATTTTT